>SNQN01013299.1:0-13669 GCA_008642245.1 Bassia scoparia | reverse complement strand
AGGAGAGGTTCAGGGAAGTCAAAGCTCAGAAAATCCTCTCCATCTCGTACAAAGTAACCATTGAGAGTAAACTCGTAAGGGGCGAGTGGTGGTCCACTATTAAGCTCGTTTTTCTTCAAGGAAGCGTATTTCAGTGCTTGTTCCCTCATTTCTCTTTTTGTGGGAGAGTATCCAAGCCCGAATTTGTCATTCTTCTGCGGTAGATCGAAGAAAGGATGAAGATGCTCCTTGTTGGATCCTAAGGCCATTCCAGGGAAGTAGCCTTGTTTCTTCAGTATAGCATGGACGGTGAGATTGGCATCATAAGGGGATTCTTCAATCACAGCAGTTGAGAACCCCCAAAGTTCCTCATCTTCATTGTCATGTTGGACTTGCAATGTGGACTTCCCTATTGCTTGGATTTTCATGGGAGATGCATCGATAGTTACTGGAGCGCCATGAAGTAAGAATTTGACTTTTTGATGGTAAGATGAGGCGACGGCGCCTAGTTCATGCAGCCAAGGGCGGCCAAGCAGCAGATTGAATGAAGTTTTAACGTCCATTACATGGAACTTCACCCTTTTTTCGATTGGTCCAGCAGCAATGTTGAGCCATATGACTCCGAGAGCTTGTCTCCTTGAATTATCGTAAGCACGAATGGTTTGAGTATTAGCTTGAAGATCATCTATTGCGATTCCAAGCTTTTGAGCAGTCCTTAAAGGGAAAACATTGATGGCAGATCCATTGTCTACCAAAGTCATTGGAATATTGAACTGTCTACACACCACAGTGAGGTGAAGGGCCTTATTGTGATGGGGCCCCTCAGGAGGCAGGTCATCGTCGGAGAATACTATGTAAGGTGAGGCAGCATGGTTGGTTATAAAATTAACCAACCCTTCTGGGGTTGTCTCGCTCGAGACATTGATCTCGGTGAGGGCTTTGAGGAGAGCCTCACGGTGACTCTTTGAGGTGACGATCAATTGCCAAACGTTCAATTCGGCTTTGGTCTTCTTAAGTTGCTTGATGATTGGATTCTCTTCTTGTGGTGGGATGATTTGAGTAGTAGTAGTATCATGCTGCGGAGTGGCGTTAGGAACACGCCCACTCCTCGTGAGTACATGCACATCATCTGGTGCCTTGAGGATATCTTGGTCCTGAAATTCTTCTTCAAGATCTTCTCCCGTCATGGCTTGATAGGTCGCGACGCCTTCGTAGTAGTCGTCGTCATCGTCACTGTCCCATAAGCCATTAACAGAAGTGTCATTGAAGAGTAGGGTGACATTGACAGCTTGACCCACTGGACAGATGAGGATAGTAGGGTCAAAAGTTTTCTCTTCATCAACAGAAATCATGAGAGTAGTAAGGGGGTTGGATGTGATGTTCGGCTTTTTTACACCTGGCGGAAGTGGGAGCCTTCCATCTTCTACCATGTCTTGGATCGCATCCTTTAGCTTAAAACAGTCCTCAGTTGTGTGGCCTCTGCCTTGATGGTATTTGCAATAGGCGTTTGGATTCCAATTCCTACTCTTTTTATCCTCTGGAGGATCTAGAGTGGGTCCAATAGGTGTAATCTTCCCTTTGCTTTGAAGTCGCTCAAGTGCTTGAGTGTAAGTCATGCCCAATGAGAAATATTCACGCCTAGGACGGTAGTAACCTTGATTCCTTGGGAAACCAGAGGTAGCTTGCAGTGCAGAAACATTGTTTGAAGAACCAGAATTGTCCTTCTTGTTGTTGTTCCATCTTGGTTTGTTATTGTTAGAGCTGTTTTCTTTCAATAAGTCATCCTCAATGGCAATACCAATGTGGTAGACCTTGTCGAAAGTATCTAGGCCCAAATAGCGGAGATGATTTTTGTATCTTGGTTGTAAGTTTGATATGAAAACTTTCACCATTTCAGTTTCAGGAGGAGTATGAACCAGTTGTGCAGCAGCTTCTTTCCATCTAGAGAGGAATGCAGTAAATCCCTCTTTCTCGCCTTGTTTCAGAATTTCAAGTTCGCGAGAAGAGGTTTGAGTTTGAATGTTCCCCTTGTAACGAGTCATAAAAGCAAGGGCAACATCGTTGGCCGAGAACTTGTCAGGGAGTTTGGCGGCAGGGGAGATCTCATTCTCAGTGTTTTCATAGTAAGTCGCCCCATCCATGTGTCTTTTAAACATTTTCTCCATGTTCTTAGCCATGGCGGTGGAAGAAGAGTTGGCGGCGAGATTTTCCACCATCTTGGCTAAGTTTGCCACGGTGTCAGCGAGCTCATCCATCTTCCTAGCGTGCTCGTCGTTCATGGTGGATATTTGAGATAGTCTAGACTCGGTGGCCTCTGAAAAGGTTGCCTTTGCGGAGATGGGATGGTGGAGTGGCTGACTTGCTCTCGAACTAGCCTTTGATTAGCCTTGCGAGTCCAAACGGGGGGCTCAATGTTGAATTCTGCCAAGTAACAAGACTGCAGATTAATTGGGTGCTTCACTTGACTCAAAGACTCATGCATGTCCTAACATGACCGTCTTCCTATATGCATGAACCTAATGCAAAACTACATGAATGCATGGTCATCCTTTTCCCCCTTCTTTTTTATTATTATTATTATTTTTTTTTTTTTTTGGGAAAAAGAATGACCTTTTACAAAGTGATGGTACAATATGCAATGTATGTTGAATCCTATGTCTAACTAAAGATGGTCATGATCTATATGCTTATGCGATGCGTTAAGTCCAATACGTACAAGGCTAAGAGTCCTAAGTCACATATGCACTTTCAAAGCAACCACGCAACATGATTGATGAGTTCAAACCACCTAGGGTCCAGTTCTAGGAGCACTAATGGTCGGCTGGGTTAAGTCAAAAGATGTACCATGCCTAAAAGTAGAGCTTGGTCCAGTTTTCACCACTAGCAATTAGCGATGTATGGCCAAGATACCTCTTATGCACACGCATCCAGTAACACGTGCACACACGGCATGGGCGGGATAGGACTTGCCTTAGCCATGCGATCAATTAACCACATGCAACCAAGGTAGTATCCCCCCTTATGGTAGTCTCGAGCATAGAACATGCCCATATTGAGACCAAGGAGCCTAAGGTGTGACCTTATGCGAAGGGTCACATGCAAAATGCAACAAAATTCAATAAACGTGATGATGGAATTACGAGACTTTTCAAGTCTGTCCACTTCACCTAACGGTGATTATCCCCAGTGAAGTCGCCAAATTGTAGGACGTGGGCCGTACCCCCGCGTATAGCGGGCGCGCGGCTTGGTACTACATCGAGGTGCTTTGCGTGGGCTTGAGCCACGGAACCCGCACGTGAGTGCGTTGGGGTAGTGTTGTCGAGTAAGGGGAGTCGCCACCGTGCCTATAAAGGTTATTCACGGACGCCCGAAACGTTGGTGCCAAATTAATGGCCCCACGTTCTGATCCAGTAACCAGTTCGTGGGTTCGGGGACATGGTACGAATCAGATCTGTAACCCAATTCGCCCGCATGTAGCGGCCTCTACTCGGTCTCATTGCAATTCCATTCATCACGGTTATTGAATGCACATAACTTACATTTTTAGCACCTTAGAAGCGTACTAACCCTAAAGATTACTACGAAAGTGGGTTTCTATTATGCACAAGAGACTACCTAACCTAGAAATTGTGACCACTTTGCGTTAATCAAATTAAAACGGTGCCTAAAAACCGGTTGTCCATAATTAATCTGATTTTAAAGTGATTCACATGATTTTCGGTCTTTATTTAGCAAAATATATACAAATGATGTACAACCATGACAATGCGAAATATATGAAATTCAAAACATATATACAAACCAATCTTACCCTGAATCTGCAAACAAAACAAATGTTAGTTCGTAATAAAAACGTGCGAAATGAACCTTCCGCCGTGGATCGCTATACTAGGACAAGAAATCGTTAGTATTGACAAGTGATAATAATAATGACAAAGAAATAAAAAAGAACGAAAACAATGAAAAACGTTAACTACTCCTACATATTTACATGGAATAATTGAATAGTGAGTTTCTACATTTTTGTTAATTAGATTGAAACTCGTAATAGTTATTAATTAGATTGAGGAAATGAGAAATGTTTAGTGGCGAGTAATCTCAGAAGTAAACCTTGTTATCGCTCGTTGAATCGAAACAGAATCGATGCTAGAACTCAAGAACGTATGTATTTAGAGTGTGTGAGAGTGTGAGAGAGTGAATACGCAAGCTTAGGGACGTGCACATTGAATAGATGTGTGTGTCCTGAAATGAGAAAAGGCACGTATTTATAGGCACGAGGAGGAAAAATCGAGCGTATATATGCAGAGGACCTGCGTATATACGCTGGAGACCTGCGTATATACGCAGGCCCTGYGTATATACGCTGCCTAGGAGCATATATACGCAGGCCCTGCATATATACGCTCGATTATTCTGCGCGTATTTTGTGATTTCCTCCGATCTTATTTCGTGATTTGCCTCGATTAGACACAACTAGACACTCTTGCTCCCCAAGCAAGGAGTTCTAGAGTGTTCTAGAAGGTTCCACGTATTTCCGGGGCAGTTTTTGTGTATTTTGTATTTTTTTGTATTTTCTGCGTATAAAAACTTATAAAAATCATAGAAAAATATAGAAAAATCAGAAAAATAATCTAAATTTACTAGTGAGCTCAGAAAAATGTGAAGAGTGTGATGAAATGTAGAAATCAAGAGAATCACCAGTATAAATTATTTTTAAAAAACCCTAAAAATAGAAAAGAAAACCTAAAAATAGAAAATAATTAAAATAAATAAAAGAAAATGTCTTTGCCCCTTTTATTTGTCCTTTGCTCAATAGTTCCGAGTATAACCTCACGTATTTCCAACTTTTGTGAGTTCAAAGCATCTTTTCTAAGTCGAAACAATCGCGAGACGCGGTATGTTTCATCGCTGATTACTCTTTCGGGGAGACACTTTTAGGTGTCTACAATAACACTTACAACCAAATATCCTCAAGTGTGCAATATTGGGTTTTCTTCCCCTTAGGAGTTCATAAGGTGTCTTGATTAGAATGGAACGAAGCAGTGCTCTGTTTAGAATGTAGCATGCTGTACTTATTACTTCCTCGCAAAAACTCTTAGGGGGACCACTTTCAATAAGCATTGTTCTGGCCATCTCCTCTAAGGTTTTGTTCTTCTTTTTTACCAATCCATTCTGTTGTGGAGTTCTTGGAGCCGAAAAGTTGTGACTTACACCATTGTCTCTACAGTAGTTAGTAAAACTTGCATTCTCAAATTCAGTACCATGATCAGATCTTACCACAACCAGTGAACAGTTCAACTAGTCCTGCAGGTGTTTTACTAACACCTCAAACTCCTCAAAGGTCTTATCTTTGGAAGATAAGAATAGAGTCCAAGTGTACCTAGAATAGTCATCAACTATAACACATACATACCTGTGTCTGCTCCTACTCTGCACGTGCATAGGACCACACAAATCTATGTGGATCAGTTTAAGTGGTCTGCTTGTACTGACCTCTCTCTTTGGCTTAAAAGATGATTTGACATGCTTTCCTTTGGCACACTCTGAACATACTCTATCCTACCACATACTTAATGTTTGGCAAGCCAACCACTAAGTCATGGGTTTTAAGTTTGTTCAGAAGTGTAAGACTAGCATGTCCAAACCTTTTATGCCATAGCCACTGATTCTTTTTACACAACTAGAAATTGGGCTTCGGGCGACCGATATTAGCGACCGATTATTAATCGGTCGCTAATATTCATTTAGCGACCGATTTGTCGGTCGCTAGTATTAGCGACCGACAAATCGGTCGCTAAATCAGTATTAGCGACCGATAAATCGGTCGCTAAAAGAAAAAGTGTTGGAGGGAATCTATTTTGGCCAATTTCGAAGGAAAAAAAAATTAGCGACCGAAATGTCGGTCGCTAAATGTATAAAAAAAAAAAAAAAAAGAAAATAAGTCACCCAAACAAACCCCCCTGATCCCCTCAATCCTCACTCATACGGTCATACCCCAAAACACAAAAACTCATCCCTCACACTCACAACTCTCACTCTCAAACTCGAGTCTCTCTCTCTAACCCCCAAACCCCAAACTCATCTCTTCGAACACCGGCGAATCCCCGGCGACCCGTAACTCCGGCAACCATCTCGCGTCGCCTCTCACTCCGGCAACCATCTCGCGTCTCCTCTCACTCTCACACTCACTCTCACTCTCGCTCTCGCTCTCACTCTCACACTCACTCTCTCACGCGTTGCTGCTGCTGCTGCTCAATCGCGTTGCTCCGGCCACGTCTCTCTCGATCTCTCACTCTCTCGTCGCAGCACTCCGGCCAAACACTCTCACGCAGCCCTCTCTCAATCGCGTTGTTGCTGCTGCTGCTCTTAGGGTTTAGCTTTTGTAAGGTATTCTTCATCTTCTTCTCTCCTCTTCCTTCAATTGCCCCAATTTATTGTACATTTGAATATTCAATTGAAATTTTATTCAAATTCTGATTTTTGTCCCCAATTTTAACCCTAATTTTATTTGAAAATTAAGGTTATTACGCTGCTATTATTGTTGCGCTGCTACTGTTCTTGAGCTGCTCTTATTGTTGCGCGGCTACTGTTCTTGAGCTCCTACTCTTGGTTGCGTTAATCGGTTTCGGTTTTTAAGGTATTATTTTTTATCTCCATTATATGTATTTATATATATATGTATGTATGTAAATGTATGTATGTATGTATGTTAGGGTTGCGTTGCTATTGTTGTTGTGTTGTTGCTGCTACTGTTGCGTTGCTACTGTTGGTGCTGCTATTGTAGTGTTGTTGCTGCTACTGTTGCGTTGATACTGTTGTTGTGTGCTGCTAGTGTTGTTGTTGTGCTGCTATTGTTGTTGGATGTTGCTGCTACTGTTGTGTGTTGCTATCTGTTTCTTCATCCCTATTGGGTGATATGCAGGAATTTTCTTGGTGAGATTTTCTTTTTTTCTTGCAGATTGTCTACACAACTGTTTGCTTGGCTGACATTCCTAGTGAGCCAGCTGATTTTTTCCCTCTTTCTATTACCTATCAAGAGCGATTTTCAGCAGCTTAGATACTGCTTAGATGCTATCGTCGATCATGTTTCACTATTTTTTTTCCTAATGGCATCACTGGTGGCTGCTTGTATTGTATTGGATGGATTTCTACACTTTTTTCCGGATGTTATCTACTTACTGATTTTAACTTTCTACATGACGAGGTACTGGTGTACTACTCGTATTAGTTTCTGAAGTTTGCTCTTGATCTTAAAAGGCGGCGAGTGTTTGTTGCAAGTTTGTTAGCCTATCAGCAAAGGAGGTTGGGGAGGGGAAGAGAAGGGTGGTATGTATCCAAGTTGCTTCTGTAAAGGTATGTTGAACGGATTATGAGGCACGGTCTTTGAAGTGTTTATGTAAATCAATGTCCAATGTAGGTTCTCTTTAAACCTGAGAAAATGTATACTATTTAGATTTCTTTGTTTTGTCGTGCTACCTACAGCAGTACTGCACTCTGCCTCCTTTTTCATGGTTGGAATATCTACCTTGTTACTGCATTTTTTATTATGCTTTCAAGTAGTGTGAATGTGTGATAGTGAATCTGTTATCATTACTCTGTTTCTACTTGCTTCCACTGATTTTTCTGTCACTGGTTGCTTCCATTGATTTTGTTAATTTCATTCTTGAATGGATAAATTGTTTTTTCTCTTGATGTTTATAAAGTTCCTTTTAGATGTATAAGTTTCATCACTAGGATTTAGTTTCTCTCCTAAATTCCCCTGGTTGCTGGGTAGGTATCTGTTACTCGATTGCTTCACTATGCTCTTTATTTTTTGTTTTTATTACTGAATGCCTGAATCGAGGTTGGGCAATGGACACTCATTCGGGAGGGAGGATAAGAAATGTTCATCTCTTCTAATTTTCCTTTTGTTTTTGTCTATTTGTTTATGCTCTGCCACATTCTTCTTGCTTGTCCTCAATTAGTTTTTAGTTGATTATAGGAAGTTAGTAACCCCCTTTTTTACTTACCTCCCCATCCACATGCCTCCTTTTTCCCAACCATTCAGTTTGTTGTGACGATTAATATTCCGATCTTTCAAAAATAGTATTGTGTGGTAACTGTCAGTCTCAGGCCTTTCACTTTTTCCATGCCACTCCATTCTTGCCAAATTCCTGGTTATAAATCTTTTGGTTTGAATTAAATTGTAGCACCAAGCAGTCAAATATATATGGCCTTATAGCTTCCTGCCTTTTGTTGGCATAAACCAATCTTGCTAGTGTTAGTGGCTGTGTGCTGATTGACTGCAATCGATCTTTTAATGGGATGATAAATTGTCGCTTGTCTTGGTTCATCTGTGTGCGAACACTGATTATTACATGGATGATGTGAGTTCACTCTGTTGTAAATAATGTTCACTTCTTGGATGCAATTTGGTACCCTGCAGTCCCGTTTTGTATTTTACCTGAACTCGTAGTATTTCATTGGTGGGCAAGGGTTGAGTGGCATCCATTGATAACTGTGTCTCCTGGGTTGAGTTTTAGTAGTTTCTTATACTCCTGCAAGGTGCTTAGGCCCCACTACTTGTATGATAAATGATGAATTATAGTTTAGTAGTTTTAGTAGTTTCTTATACTCTTGTTGAAGTATAGTTTTGACAAGCATTATTTTCATCCATAGGACTCAATTTTCTTCTAGCTCAACTACTTGTATGATAAATGATGTTTAATTCTAATTCATGAAAGTAGCATGGTGGCATTTGCAAGTCTGCAACACATTCTTTATCATGATTATTTCAAGGTCTTATGGCTCTTGTTAGTTATCATTAATCCTAACTCGTGATCATAATATGTCACGAACTCCTATCTTCCTGCTGCTGTATGTCTATATAGTTTCACCCTACTTTTCTTTAGTTTCAAGACTCTCAACAACATTGGTGGCGTCTTCATCATTAATTTTATTTATCTTAGAGAGTTTGTGCTTTAATCTTGGTAAGCTTGTGGAGTTGTGGTGCGCACTGCCTTCACAACCTTTTTTCAAAATTATTGCAGGAGGAAAATGCAGCTCTCAGGTTAAGGCTCGTGTTCCACTCGTCTGCAGTTTCTTTATCCTTAGTTGCCTAGTTATTGAACAAGGCCTCCTATGGAGTTGGACTCTGTGGTCTGTTATGGTTTCCGGCACTCTTGTATTTTGGCGTAAATAACGTGATATTGATTATTGATGTTGGCTATGCACCCAGCTTTTTAACTGACCACTATCATTATACTCAAGAGAGATTAATGACATTGAAGAGTATGCCTCTCTTTAATAGATGTAGTTGCGTTGTAATTAATTTTGTTCGTGTGACCACTAATCATCATTGATAAGCCTTTTTAAATAGAATATCATAAGAATGTTTATGATGTTTTCTAGCTATTTCAATTCATGTACAAAAAATCTTGTTACGTTATTAATGGATGGTTATTTGACATTTTAAACATATCATTCCATGATTAATTGCAGCAACACTAGGATCAACCTTCGAGTTATAAATTGGAAAAAGCCTCAAATTAATTAAAAAATGGAGGAAAATTAAATTTAGCGACCGACTGTCGGTCGCTAAATCCAATTTTCCTCCATTTTTTTTGGAGGGAAATCAGAATTAGCGACCGAAAAATCGGTCGCTAATTTTTAGCGACCGAAAAATCGGTCGCTAATTCTGATTTCCCTCTAAATTTTTTGCCAATTTCTTACTCATTAAATCGGTCGCAAAATCGGTCGCTAAAGGTTTAGCGACCGATTTTCGGTCGCTAATTTTTTTTAGCGACCAAATTATTGCGACCTACGTTAGCGACCGAAAATCGGTCGCTAATGTGTGTTAGCGACCGAAAATCGGTCGCTAACGACGGTCGCCCGCGCACGTTTTTCTTGTTGTGTTAACGACCGCACTCAAACAAATGGACTTATCTTTAGGGATTTAATCCAAGTATGTGATGTAGACATCATCAAACCTGGTTCCTTGGCAGACCAGTTCACCTGTTTGAGTGTTAACTATGTGACAAAGATCAGCTTGAAACTCGACTCTATTGCCTTTGTCACACAGTGGAGATATGCTCAAGAGATTATGTTGCAAGCCCTCAACATAATATACATCATCAATAGCTTGGGAAAGAGACTTACCAACCTTACCTAGGCCAACAATAGTACCCTTACTGTTGTCTCCAAATGTGACTCTTCCCCCATCATAGGCTGCAAGTGAGAGAAACTATTCTTTATGTCGCGACATGTGTCTTGAGCAGCCACTGTCCAAATACTAGTAGGTATCTCCTCTCACTTTACCCTGCAAAAGCAACTTAAACGTTAGGTTTGGGAACCCAATTAGGATTGGGTCCCAATTCATCACCACTGGTCTGCTTTCTGTCTTTTCTGACCCAGACCATCTTTACATTTTTACTGTTCTTGCTCTTGCTTCTCTTCTGATGAATGCAATCATCAATTTTGTGTCCACCCTTACCACAGAAATTACACACATGCATATCCTTGGCAGACACATACTTATTTTTCTTGTATTCCTGAACCCATGTAGTGTCTCTGGGTGACCAATTGGCACTGTTCCTCCTAGCAGTATACCCTAGACAGTACGACTATTGTTTCCCTGAACAGACACTATATAATCTAGATTACTACGGGCAATCAGTAGTTTGTCAACATGATTTGACTCTTTTCAAGATCTTTGTTTCTGGTTTCAAGCATTTTCAATAAAAGCACGTTCCATTCATCCATAGAAATAAAATCAATTTTTCAATTTTTCTAAATCCATTTTAAGGCTTGAAACCCCTCATTGTTTACATTAACAGAACTGTCCTGCTTACCCTTCTTCAACTCATGAATTTCATAAACTAGATCACATATCCGTCCTTCATACTCATCAATCATTTGACTAATTTCTGGATCAGGATGAGTAGGGGGAATAGTAAGAAGTGCAGCTTTGGTCTTGACAAATTCACTATGCAATTCCTAAACATCATCTAATAACAAGTTGAAAGCTTGCAATAGGTCAGGTTTGCTAAGGTTCTTTTCCCTTTCCTTGGCTGCAGCAAAGTTAATTGGATCCTCTGGATTTTGACTTAAAACAACTAGAGGACCGGTTAAACCACCACCTTAATTATCGGAAAAATCATTTTGATAAAGTTGTGACTTAACTGTTTCCAATTCAACTTTACACTGGTCTAGTGCTACCTCTAATTCAGCTTTTTCATTTTTTAATTGCATGCAAGCATCCTGTAAGTGATCACAACTCGCACTAGCAATTTCATGTTCTTCTATTTTCTTCTCAAGGTTTTTTTTACCATCTTTATAAGTAGTACTTAAAGCCAAGATCTGATCAAGCACAGTTTTCAAACATTCAAGCATTTTATCTCTATCATAACTATACATATCTTCACGAATTTTAGAGATAGCTACCTGTTGGGAAATGGATTCTCCTGATTTAGCCATGAGACATCTGTTCTGACTATTGTTCTCCTAAATTGGTATGGGAAACAGTTCAAAGAAAGCAGTCATACAGACTTTGCCTTCTGATGAGTCTTCCTTCTCGTCTGAAACGGACTCAGAGTTGCCTCACACAGAAGCAACCATGGCTCTTTTGAACGCTTGCTTCTCGTTCTTCATGCTTTGCGTATCCTTCTACTTGGGATAGTTTTTTATAAGATGTCCAATTTCTCCACTCTAGAAACAACCTGCATTAGAAGAGTTAGTCTTACTGGAATTCTTACCCTTCATAAATTTACTCTGGTTTCGAAAGTGCTTCTCGAAGCGTTTGGCCATCATGGCAATGTCATCTTCTTCATCTTCATCAACTGTTCCCGCTGCAATGCCCTTTACTGATTCCCTTTCTGTTTGGCATCAACCAACATCTCATATGTCATGAGGGAACCGATCAACTGTTCTAGTGTGAGAACAGTTAAATCTTTTGTCTCATACACTGCAGTCACCTTTGTTGTCCAAGCACCTGCAAGGCTTCTAAGCATCTTCCTTACCAAGTCCTCGTCAGTAAAGTTCTTACCAAGTGATTTTAGATCATTTACTATAGTCATGAAGCGTCCAAAACAATCATTGATATTTTCGTTTTTGTTGATATTGAAGGCTTCATACTTTGACATAAGTAAATCAATCTTAGAACATTTTACCTCTCTGGTACACTAATATGCAAGTTCTAGGCTGGGTATTCTAGATTTCCTTTGCTGACTGACATGCTGAGATCCTGTTGGTCTCGTTCTCTGCAATGGCTTACTATAGGATGGACATGGCTTTAGCATTCTTCTCTAGTGTCTTGTAATTTGTGCTTATGTATTCGCTTTCTTTCTTCACATGAACCACACCTGATGAGTCAATCTGCTTGACCACGACTGGACCGTTCTTCACAATCATCCGACATTCATAGTCAATGCCATGATGATGTTTTGGATTCTGTTCTTCCACCAATCATAGTTCTTTCCATTGAACTTGGGTGTTTTCACATCGTATCCAATTGTTGGCATTGGCATCTCCTGAGTACTCATGATCAACTTCTCTAGGTGTTACCCATATAAGAAGCTTAGGCTCTGATACCAATTGAAGGTTTCCCGAAGGTACTCAAGAGGGGGGGTGAATTGAGTGCCTATTAAAATTTTTTATTTTGGACTGTTCTAGTAGAGTAGACTAGTTAGACTAGTCTCGCAACGGAATAAGTGTTGAATAGTACGTAGAACGATATCGAGCAAGAATAATAAAGGCACACCAAATTTAACGAGGTTCACCTAACTCTGGGCTACGTCCTCCTACCCAAGTTACTCTTATTAAATCTACTCTGAAATAATCAAAGCAACCCTCACTCACAATGTATGTGAACTCACACACACAATGTCACCTCACACTCAACCCAAGTGTGRTGATTTCGTACTTCAACTCACAAGCACTCGCTAATGAACTCTCAAAAGGTACCCAATCACCAACCCCTTCGTTGGTGATTCAATACAATGCACTTTTCTCTCAATTACTCAATTTTAGGAGCTTACTAGAGTATTTGATCACTCAATTTCTTTGTGCACTCGTGTGTATAAATTTTGCTTGCTTGATCTTAAGCTTGAAGCTTTTCTCATTTTTAAGAACGTGGAGAGAATTGTATTTTGTGAATCTATACGCAGGGATATTGATAGCCAAAGGCCTAGTAACTACTTGTGTTGCAACCCTAGAATATAGGAGATAAATAAAGATATATCTATTCTCTATATTTTAGGAAAGTCTCATAAGATATTATTCCATACAAGATGATATAATATTTTATGTTACTTGAATTACATCTCAAGTAATTACCATATATCCAAACATATATTCCCACCAGATCATCTTGAAGTTTCCAAAAAATCTTTTTTAAGAAAACTTTCCAAAAATCTTTTCTTGCTCGACAAGATGATCTGCGTTGTGAGAACAGTACAACTTTTCTCGCAACTAGTAGGGTCAAAGTCAACC
This sequence comes from Bassia scoparia, assembly GCA_008642245.1. Lineage (NCBI taxonomy): Eukaryota > Viridiplantae > Streptophyta > Magnoliopsida > Caryophyllales > Amaranthaceae > Bassia > Bassia scoparia. The sequence goes on along the minus strand of SNQN01013299.1, from coordinate 223 downwards.
AACGAACTGGTTTAGTTGCCTTCAACTCTAAGAGAGAAAGTTTAAAGACCAATGCCATCAACCAATAATACAAGCACTCAACAAACACATTTATACACTTATACAACAAGAAGACTTATTTCAAATCCTAGAAATAATCTTCAATGTTCTTCAACTTCTCGAAGCTTCCTTGATCTTCTTAATAAGCTTGATCTTCTCGAGTCTTCCTCGAAGGACTTTCTGC
>SNQN01013296.1:0-13677 GCA_008642245.1 Bassia scoparia | reverse complement strand
TGAAAATGTACCATATACCTAATGGAATTAAATACAATATTTAAAAAATAATAATCTCTTTTATTCCTCAACTTGGCAATTATGCTGTAAATTGAACAATTAATATCGTATGCATTAGAAATGTCATCTATCTAATTAACAATATTTAGATGATTTTATATCTTATCATAATAAATGTGTAACAATGAAAACATATGCATAAGTAATTACACTAATAAGAAAGAATTCAATTGAAAAAAATTTATATATATGTAAAACTCAGAATTTCATCTTAAAGTCTGGAGTTACCAGCTATTCAATTATTCCATGAATCCCATACTTGATTGGTATCTACTTGAAAATTTTAGTGTCCTAGCATGCTAGTTGTATCATTACAACAGTCATCTACTATAAAAATTGATTCTACTAAGTATATTTCTAACTATTATTTGCTAATCTTTATTGTTGAATAGCACATATTTTTCACATTATATTTCTTTCTTTTATACTTATATAATATAGACAATGAAATGAACAACTAAAAAAGTCAAAGAATTGATATAAGAATTTATATAAGCATTTCTTTTTTGACAGCATACTGCACCGCTACCATCCACGCCCAAATAATGTTAAACTCCCACTTTAACACAATTTTAGTTCAAAGCAAATGATAACTCATTAAAAAGAACGGAACATAAGGCATATATTGAAGTCAATCTTGTTACATTATTTGTAATGAACTTTTAAGTAGCAGTTCTATTTGTACCCTCCTCAGCTATACTCACGAATCATATTATGCAATATAATTCTACTTTCTTTTTCCTAGCAACACTATTTCCTCCGCTTCTTTACTTTAAACTGATAAACAAACCGTCCCTTATTCATTTCAGAAAGAGCTTTGAATACAAAGATACATGAGTCTACTCAACTTACCAAAGGCAAATACAAGCAAAATAGTCTTCGTTTCGAATTCAAAGTTCAACAATAGCTCTTCTCTCTTTTTTCATCGTCTCAATTTCTGAACCGCCAATTTTAAATTACTTTTGCATTTTCTTGATTCTTAATTTGCCAAGGGTTTAAACGCAATACCAATACGTAAATAGGAAAAAACTCGGTCTAATCATACTCTTGCAAAATCTAAACACACTATAAATCAAGTATCAAGAATATCCGAATCAAATATTCATTAGGAAAAATAATACCAAAGCATAATCCTGAGAACGCATAGACCTGCCTTGAGCTATACATTTATTGGGATTTTTTTTACGCTTATTACGATATCGTCCTCATGCGAGTATACGCCCATCTCAGCTATATACGCAGGTTTCTTCCTCGTTTATTGCTCGTGCAATACGCCTAGCTATCGGCCACTCGCTAATACACTTCATGCACATCAGCACTAGTCTCCCTCTCTTCTCAAAACACTCTAACCAATACTTCTTTTTAGTCAAATCATCTCTTCGAATCACAACAAAGTTATTCTAATACTCACCATCACCCTCACCTTATTGACTAACCATGTTAGGATTTTAATTATAAACATGTAAAGACTTTACTTTCATAAATATGTAGGTTTTCTATACTTTCAATTTTCCATGTTTTGTTTCATCGTTCATTCATCATTATTTATCATGCATACTAACTCATTCTGTTAGCAATTCAAGCGAAGTTCATGCCTTTTACATACTACCGATTTTTCTGTCTGGCTCGATTCAGCGAAATTCGGCTATTCATTACAACTACTGGATGCAATGGAGATGATGCACATACTGAATTATTCTCACTACTTCATATGTATTTGTATAACTTGTATAACTTAACAGCGATAAATGGGAATCACTAATCAATAATATGACACCGTCTATCACTAAACATATATACAAATGCACATTCTATACCTTGCATAATAGTAATTAAAATCTAGGTTAATACTTCGAAGTTGCAACGATGATGCATATAACAGAAAATAATTCAATGAACCGAGTACTCTCACGAATGGTTAAGATTTTCCATGTCCCCACCACGACTGGTACTTATACTGCCATTTTCACCAAGTCGTGCTCCGAATAACCTTAGCACGTGACTCCCTACGACACAACCCCACGCACTCACTGCGATCCGCTCAAGCCCACTGGCACACACCGTGTATACCAAGCCGCGCGCCCGCAACCTATGCTCGGCCGACGTCCATCATTCACTTCACTATATCACGTATAATACAACTTGAAAACCTTAATCCTCAACGTTATCGGATTTGGCATGCATTACCTTTAATTAGGTCTCTTAGCTCCTGCCGCTATGGCAGTTGCGAACTACCATAAGGGGATACACTATCTCATGGTAACTTGATCACAAGCAATCACCGCCCACGGATCCCGAAGTGTGCATAAGGTATCTTTCCAACATCGCAATTCAAAGTGGTAAAACGGACCTAACTCGCCTTAGCTGGACACTCATGATTACCAGACCGATAAGACTTGATACTTATATATGCATTAGCCTCCCATATACAGCTCAGACCTTAACACAACCCTTTCAATCCGGCATCCTATCACATCATATCATAGCCCTAGTACATTGTATCGCCTAGTCTGTGACCTACGACAGACTACCGTATTGACCCGTGACCATTAGATCCTCATAGACTTTCTGCTTGACCACTACTAGTGGACAGACTACTAACGTGACTTAGACCCAATTAGGTGACTTTCATTAGCCAAACACAGGGCCAATCTAGGCACCACCACTAAAACATTTCACTCTTGGTCCTTCAAAAATGAAAAGAAAAAAAAAAGGGAAAAAAATCAAAAAAAAAAATAAAAAAATTCAAAAAAACACAGCACCTTGGCATATACTTCAACTAGAAGAGCCATGATGGAAGCATGCATCTTCATTCAACATTAAATGACCAGAGCACTAGGAGTATTCTTTAACAGTAGCGTCCCAACCCTTGTCACCTAAGGTTTGCCTTACCATCCAACCAGATTCTTCAACTTCTTACCATCAGCTACCCAAAATGCTACCCACGATCCGAAAGCTGCCGACAATCAACAGCTTGACTAAGACAGGAGCGACCCGCACTCCTTGAACAGCTGTTGAAAGCAATCAAAAAACCACCCCCTTCTACCAACCAACCTCCTTTGCCCAACCTTACAAGCTGCCGAGGATTTCTCAGCAACAAACATACCAAGTTCACCGATGATACCCTCGTCCATTAGATTAACCCCATCCACAAGGGATGCGCTTCCAATGGTCGTCCCTTTCTAACAGATTCAGATGTCTTGTCACTTCTGAAAAAGTAACTTGGAAACTCGCCCGCATCAGCAAACAATAACTCAGACCCAACATCCTTCAGACTTGAATCTCAACAGGATACAGTCATTTTGCACAGTATCAAGACATAATATTGAACGACTGACTCAACCAACCAACATCTGAATAGGTATGATGTAGGGAAAGTTGACTAAAAATTGATCACCTAAGATCTTTCACACATATCTAATAAAGAGAACGTGAACCTATAACCACAACATCAACCCACATAGAAACAATTAGAATCATACATCATAATGTTACTACGCTCTATAAACTACGCTACGCAAAATGTGATACTAAGTTATCTACTTTGACTCCTAAGAAGACAATGAGATGAGCATATCAATTCACATGAACGAGTGAAAAGATACTTACTCAGAATCGGCGGTATAATTAGTCGCCTACCTATAGTAGCTAAAGATTCTCTATCCTTTTTCCCTATTTCATCATCGTATATTATAGATTATTAGTTTAATGAGACATTATCTGTTACTGAGCAATCAAGTCAAGTGATGATAAATAATTCTAATGAATATATATTAATACAATTTAAAATCATAATGTTATCTTAGGACTCCCCTTCTGTTCCTGGCTCATCTAAATTTACAACACAAATAATGATAATTCACACTACTCAATAAATAGAATACCAAGTTAGACATTACTCAATAGCCCAAAACAAACACTTACACATACAACAAAATCATGATCAAAATCAGATCGAGTACCCTCAAAGCCACAACACTTGTCATATTCAAGATAATAACTTCATCATCTATCACACTTTCCCCTAATTTAACCTATTCCTATGGACACATTACTGTATTGTACTCATACAAAAAATGAGGAAGAATAAATCAACTTGTACAGACACAGAGTATCAAGCTACATACATATAGCGCTTTTCTACATCACTTTAAAAAAACATACTATTTGAGTCTACGCAATCTACCCATATGACCAAGTCGTCTATCCAAATCCACTCGTTACCGGTTGCCATTCATAACAAGCAATAATAACTCTAAATTATAAATAACACTTATCACATTAATTGGAGTTTCCTCTTATTGATTATCTATGCAAATCTTATTTTATTATACCGCTATAATTACATACCATCAATTACACATCAATTAAATAATAATCTATTACTCGATCATTACCCATAAATCAATCTATTAACAATATAACTCACGTATTCTTATATTCCAACAGATTAATTCATTAGAGTACTCTCTCACCGATAATTCACTAATAATATTATTAACTATTATTATTATACTCTTATAAATTTTTTCAATATAATCATTCTTGTTAACGGAACCAATAAGAATCTATAGTGATTCCTTTATTCATCAATCAAGTATCAAGATGAACCTACAGTACTAAATGTGACTCTCCACTACTATTAAACGATCTTCCCCATAATATTATCGCAAACCATCATTTAATGAACAACCCTAAAAAAAACTAAAATGGTTAAGGTCTGACCTATTAATCTATATATTAACTTATATGTCCTATCTACATAGACATAACTATACTCTCATCACCTACGTCCTCCTCAACTCGAATCCTTGTGAGAACTTCTATCTCATGAATATCATGATATGCATCAAATCGCGCACGATAAAGCTTCATTCCCGACCTATAAGTAATCATTTCCTCGAATTATTTTTTAACATAATCTTACAATACTATAGCATACAAGAAATCAGTCTATCAATTAACTCATAATATAATACCAATGAAATCACATCATCCTTACCTCTTTTGTTTAATCAGCACATCATTGAAAACACATTAATCAGACACACATTTTGACTCAATACTGCGCAAGCATAAGTTAATAATCTGAATCAAATCCATTCATATCATCAAGAATTGGATATATCAGACAACACGCATAGCAAACGGAAACAAACACAATCCAAATGAATCACTTTATATTCCAACAAAACCATATCGACTATGCTTTGACAAAAAATAGACAAAACTGACAAGAACAGCCATAATCACTAATAATCAGTGCGAATACTTGGGCTCTTATTCCCTCTTCAAAAAATCATTTCTTCATTAGGCATTAGATAAGACGCAATTACAGGATAGCATGGGCAAACATGCATATAAGATGCATACAACACTAATATTAATTGGATAGTATTATACAATTGCTGAAACTTAAAAGAATCGATTCAACTAAACATCAAACAATGACCAATTGGCGACAATGCCAATTGATGAACTAATAAGTGCTGACAAATCTTATACGCAGATCACATATATCGACATCCTACAACATATTCTCTCAACAATAGTCGCCTCCAATATGACATACATCCGCCACACCTAACCATTCAGCTATACAGCATTAGGAACTAGCATTAACGTAAACCATATATCTAACTGACAAAACATCCTGAAAAAGTCATCCAGCTCCTATACGAAGTAATCTCCCAAGTTCCAAAACGCTTTCCAACGACTTCCCATCATCTGAGATCCAGAATCAAGAGAGGATATCAAATTAAACAAATCATTCATATTAATAAAAAAAATTAATCATTCTCGAAGCCGTTTCAAACTAGTAATCAAACTGTCACACCTACAATCCATGCTCGCGTAGAACTCCATCATATGTGGCCCTTCAAACATTCTCACCTCCACCAAGCAAATCCACCGACTATTGCACCTTCGCACATTCCCTAAGAAAATCCACAGCTGTCTTTCGGATCGCTCGTCCAAACGACTTCCCACTACATGGACAATTCCAGAACGACGCCACTGTCGGGTCTACTATTCTGCTCCCATACACCTTAATTCATAAGCGCCCACGCAATCTACGGTCCCTACCTATATGTGTCATTACACATCTGTCATCAGAGCCCGTATTACCGACGTCTTAACTATCTACCTACAGAGAGTTCGCGCTCTCTACGCAATAGCGATCCACTCGCACGAACCTCCAAAATTTTTTCCTCTTTAGGGTTAGGAGTTCCTCAGTATGTGCTTGATAGTGGAAAGTCTCTCCTCGCATCAAAATTGATTTCGCGTTTTTCATTCGGATTTGGATTTCTGCGCCTCACCAAATTCCCATAACAACTCCAATTCACGAGAATCTAAGCAGCTCGGTGGATGGGATGTTGATAACACCAGTATCAGGACTGAGGTCCATGACACGGAACACGCAGTGCCCAGAGTTGGGACATTCCACGAAAATTGGACTTTGATCATAGTAAAGCATGAGTATACGCATACAATTTGTTCTCTTCAAAAAGGTACCAAAGCGACCAAGCTGACAATTTCAATTATTATTGTGACTGATCACACAGTAAGAAAACAGCGTTAACATGAAGCTTTTTAAAACAATCTAAATTTAATAGAAAATAATGCAAAAATCATAATGAATAGACTATTGAATAACAATTAAATTAAACTAATGAATTTTCTCAAATTTCGATGAAATATGGAAACTCAATTGTAATTTATTAATTCGTTGCTAGAAAATATTTAGACAATTGCTACTCCGTATATCACGCGATCGAGTATACATGATTTACTTAATGGCTATTTACTCAGAATAATAATATAAATTTTCATAGTACTCAGACAATATGTTTTTACTACTGTTATGCATATGAATTAGAAGATTTACCTCCAATTAAGATTATTGTGAGGAATTCATAACACTACGATTTCGTCTCGGAATGGTTGCTATCAAAGATGCTATGATCACAAAAAGTTGAAATAATACATATCGCCTGTGAACTCAGAACAATGAACAAAGGCATAAAGGCAAATATTTACTCGTTACATGCCTAACCAATTAAGAACCATTCGTCTTCTTTCTCCTTTTGGTTCATCGGGTCTAAATGGTTATTCGAATAATTATTTTATTATATAATTGGTATGATTGCCTAATTATTTAAACCTCTAGGAAGCCATATGATTGTAATATTTTACTATTTGCTACATAGAATTCGTATTGTTATTCATATTTGTAAATGCATCTACTTATCGAATACGTACAAAACTACTATAACCTATGGCTATAATAGTATTAATATATAAATTTTTAGTGGGTAATGTCATATGACTACTTGAAACATATCTACAGCAATATATTTTTAAGGCGCTAAGTATTTTAAAATAATTCTCTTTTATCTTATGTATGTAATATAGAAAATTCTGTTGAGGTGACAACAAAGTCCGCACAAAGTTATCGACCAAACTTGATTTTGCTATAATATAAAGATTTTTAATAGTGTTTTTGATGTAAAGTATTAATTTTAATCGGTACTTATATCTTATGCCATATTCTATAAATATATCTGTTAGTTTATTAAATTATTTATAGATAAGAACAATAATTACTTACTCATTATTATGTTTAATCTATATAAGTGTTAGATATTTTGTGTTATTTCATTAACTATTTTGCTTGAAGAAGACACTATACTACCTAACCCCTAAAATGATTATGTAGAATATAAAAAAACAGATAGAAAAATAAGATTAAGCAACCTCTCTACCCTATGCTATAACGCTTATTTCATTCAGATTATTATTATAAACGAATTAAATGTAGATTTTTCCTGCGTCATCCGTCCTTATAAAAAAAACTTCCCGCACATGCTCATTTTCAGGACTCCTATGTAGGACAAAAGCTACGCGCAAAGCGTGAAACGAACACATTTCACAGGGGACACCATTGCTCCCCATGACTTATATAATAATGATATGTTATAAAATGCAATAAATTTTACCTGAGCAGAAGAATTTCGAGAATAGCTAAGCTCCCCATCTCCTTTAGTCATGTGAAAAAATTCCTCCATTTTCTTTGGTCTTTAATCTCTTTTTTTAATCTAAAAAAAGATTTTTTTTTTCAATTTTTTTTTTTTAAAAACTCTTTTTCTAGCTTCTTCTCATTAATTCTTTAGTCCCTCTCTTTGGCTTGGCTTAGCCAATAACCCTCTTATATAGAAACAAGTGTGTCTGGTTTTCGTGATTTAAAAATTGCCTAAATGAAATATGTGGTTTAGTCTCATTTTCGTGGAGATTTTTTGTGTTGCTTGTGAGTGTGATATAAATAGGGGTTTAGGGTGCGACACAAATAAAAGTTTTTGTACTAATGTTTAGAGTTGTCAGTTTGGTTAGAATTTATAAAAACTGAAATGTTAACTGGAAACTGAAATGAATAAACTAAATAGATTCAAATTGATAMCTGAAAATCAAYTGTCAGGACTTGATTGGAACAGAACTACACAAACTAAAACCGAACTAAACAAACTGAAACTGAATTGAAACAAACTRAAACTGAAATTAATTGCTTAAAGCTGAAAAGGTTGATCAAATAATTGAATTGATATTCAACTGAACTTAAATTTAACTGAATTGATATTTAAACCTGAGCTAAAACTTAACTAATAACAAAAAATATTTCTTTTAAATTACTATCCCTTAATTTGTAATTACAATAATGCATCAACCAATTATACATTTGCTTAAATTTTATATTATTTTAATTTGTGGAGCTATGAAATATAATGTTAAAATTTTGGAAGACAAAGTTTAATTTGTCATTTATGCCTAATTTAAGTTTAACATTCTCTTTAATTCATTATTTTTTATTTAGTAATTAAATTAAATAATTTCATAATTAGATAATTCAATATCAAATTAATAGATTTAATAATTAACTAATGAAACAACAAGTCATATGCAAGCCAAATATTAAGCCCACCATTTTAAGTCTATTTGACTTGTGAAGATAAACAAACTTGTATTTTATAACTCTTCTCAGTCAATGCATTTTAGAAATCTTTTCATATGGGAATTTCACACTTTTCCTTTTCTCGGTTTCCATTTTATTTCTTTTTTAAAAAAGGTTCCATTTGATTTCTACACTTTACTATTCTTGGTGATTTAATTTATTTGAGTTTGGTATCAATTATTTGGGTATTGAATCATTAATATAGTTATCTAAATTTTTTAACAAATTTGAAATATGAAACTAATTATATCGTTACTTGCTCTGATTCGATCATATGTTTTGGTTTCTTCAATTGTCTTATACATGATCTTTTCAAGTGAGTTGAGTTTGCYTTTTAAATTAGCTTGTAACAACATTTTGTTTGGTCTAATATTTAACTTATATCAACTACTATCACACTCAATTAATATTAAACTGCATTAKTAGAATAAATTGGGTCCAACTTCATATTTACATTTGTACGGGATCACTCATTGGATTATCGAACTGCAAATCGGTATATAAACATACATTGATGTGGATAATGATCCGAAATTGGAAAATATGATCGAATATATATAATTTTTCGACTAGATTTAACTAAATTGGTTAATATGGAACAACCCAAACTCAAACCGATAGACTTTATATATAACTAATATGTATTTTTACTTTCAACCGAAATTAATYGTTAAGAAACGAACATGAAAATAAATTATCAAAGATGTCAAACTGCTATGATTCAAACTGAACTAAATTGAAATTGAAATGAACCAATTAAGTTCAAATTGAAATAAATTGAAACTGAAAAAAACAAATTTAAGTTCAAACTGAAACAAAAGGAAACTAACTATTTACACATTGAATGAAATCAATGAACTGAATTATAACTGAATGCTATGGTTTAAACAGAACTAGCTCTACTGATGTTATGCAAGTGTACAAAAAGGCATAGTTGAATTGTTAAATTAGTAACATTTTTTTTTTTTTTGACTTCTAATTTGATAAAGTTAAATGTGACTCATGCATGCTCGACAGACGACAGTTTATTCCACAGTCAGAAGTCTAAAGAATATGATAGAAGTTCCACATTAATTAATAAATTATTAATTTAAGCTCTTTAACAATTTTGCTTTGCTAAGTGAATTCCATGGTCCATCACTTTATTATTGTTGCAGAAATCTTTGTAAAGTCGGAAACATATGAATGTGATGTATGTTGAAAAACAATAATTGATAAGACGTGTGTTGTAGAAAATCTACTCCACAGTATAATTGGACTATAAATGATCAATTACATGTGTGACGATGAAAATACAGTTACAATAATACCTCGAATCCACCTACAAACTTTAGAGTGCATATATCCAAACTTCTATCAAGAAATGGTGAAAAGAAAATACTGTACATGAAGTTTTGACGATTACATAGTTTAACAATCAAGGACTATTAGACTGACTAAATGGTCAAATTACTTTATTTAAGCATTTTCTTCGATAATACAGTATATTCTTAAGCATTGTGTAGGCGATGATGATTATGAATGCTGAATTTTCCTAAGTAATGGTAAACGGTATGGTGCTGAGCAAGATGACCGAGATCCAATGCTGGAATGCATATATAGCAAGTCTGTCATGATAAATGATCGACTAGTCTTCTCCGAAATGGTACGATTAATGATTCTCGAGAAGCTCGAATGAAGGTTGCTTATAATTGAGAACACTCTTAACTTCTCTGCCTCGATCAATTCCTTACATAGTATACAACCATTTATAGTTTACAAAATTAGTTAACCGATTAAGCCGTGAAGATTGGAGGATATAAAGGATAGGTTAATCATAGAAATGTCAAGAAACTACGATTGCGGTTAGTGTAAGGATTTTTATATCGTTTTCGGAAAAACATAATTTATTTATTAAAAACTTTTTAAAATGTAATATCTATCTTTTATCATTTAAATTTTTGAAGCACTAAAAAATCCATGGACAAAAACGATTAGGTTAATCGGTTGTGGTCCCACTCCAATGTATTTTGTTATCCTTGCGATCTTTTATAATTAATTGTTAGGTCAGACGAATAGTAAATTACAAGAGTGGACTGTTCACTCATTATCAAATTAGGTTTTTAATTCATACAATTAAGCTACCTCAAATTCTCTTTTCTATGATCAATATTACTGTTTAACATGGAGTGAAAATGAAAATGTAATGATTGAGAATCGCATAGGAGTGGGATCCCACCTCGAGAAAAATTTTTTAAAGTTTTCCTTCAAGTGGTAGTACTTCTAGCAAATTTGAGATGATAAGAAAATAGTTTTAATAATTTAAAAAGAAAAATTTATAAGATAGTGTTTCAAAAATTGAATATTTATAAAGTAATATATACGAAATAATATACCACAATTAGACAAAATAAATAGAAGAACAATTAATTATGAATTATGAAAATTGATATTAAAATAGAAATATAGAAGAAATAAAAAAAACACACAATAATATATAAAAAAATAAATTTGTATCTGTCGGGTTTTTGGGAAGATTTGGAGCTTCTGTTGCTCCATTGTTGTGAACGTATATCTGTGGGGGTTGGGGGTTTTTGGGTGTGGTTGTGGTGGTTTGTTGGTTTGGTGTTTTGTTGGTTGGTGTACTATTTATTGGAGTGTCGGTCTCGTTTTTAGCGACAGAGAGATATATCGTATCTCCTTTGTTATTGGGTACGCTTGAGTTCTTGTCGTAGTAACGGACATTTTTTGTGTTTTGTAGAGGATGATTCTTGATGTGATAGTCTTTTGCTTTAGATATGTGTGTATTATGTTAAGGCGTTGCATACATCCTTACAACTTGTTTCGGATATCATAGTAGTTTCCTTTGTTTATGGTGAGTGTACGTGACGCGCTTGCTTTTTCTTTAGCTCATTTTTGTTAGTGTCACAGCAGGGATCTACTCTTGCGAAACGAAATAATGACCGTTCGTTTAGTATTTAAGTTGTTGTGTGTTGTATGCATCTTTAGTTATTTGCTTTTCTTTAGTCTGTTTCGTTCATAGTGTGAACACACATCTGCGTGTTTTGTCACTAGAAAGAAATACGTTATTAAAGCATACTATGTTTTTTTCTCTTATGTGTTGTATTATTTAGTGAGATGGGAAGTTTTGTCTGTTGGATATTTTGAGGTGTCTTCTTTGGTCTGTGTATCGGTTAAATGAGAAGAGTCGGTTGGAGGTGTATATTTATGACTTTAGCTTTATATATACTGTGATATTCCGTGTGCTGATTCTATTCCTATGCTGTGTTTTGTGTGTAGACCACAAGGGCATTATTTGTTGGTGACGTGGCACCTCTATGAGAGAAGGTCACGTAAGGAGTGTTTATCTTATATATAGAGTGAGTGGCGCGTGTGCGAGAGAGTTTTATGCCAGTGGGTGGTAATGCCAATATTTATCTATGTGATTAATGGTTTAGTGTAAATTTGAATGATTGAGTAGAGTTGGATGGAGGTTTGATGATGAGGGTAAGTTATGAGCCCTGTTTTTTTTTTTTTAGGGAATAGTTTGTTATAACCCTTTAGTTAATTGTAATGGCTTCGCATATGTGCTAGATATGTAAAGGCCCATCCACTGTTCATAGCCTTGGGAGTAGGGTTGTAATGGGCAGCATTGTCATCGTTGATTGGAGAAGCATACATGGATAGTTATTTATATATATCTGGCGCTAAAATTGTACTTCTGCCCAGACAACATCATTGTTCATCGTCTCCCATCAAGTGCATAGCTCTTACAGTTATATCTCACCATAATATATGGGAATTTCTCTTCATCCCATCTTCTTGTGTAGGTTTTTACGCATTCCTCCTTTAATCATTGTCGACTTAGGCATCTGAGGGGGATAACTACAGATTATTCTCTTTGATTCAGTTTGGACCGAGAGATCTAGTCCAGAGCCCTCCAAGTCGAGAGCATCATAGTCGAGAGCTATCTCCAAGTCGAGAGCCTCATTGTCTAGAGCCATCTCCAGTCCARAGCTCCATTGTCCARAGCCCTCTCAAGTCGAGATCTCCAACCTTGGAAGTCGAGAGACGCATCAGTCCCTCAACCTCTCGACGTTCCAGCACAAGTCTCTCAACGTTCCATTTCAGGCGTGGCTAGGGAGAGCCTACTCACCCCTCAAATCTTCCATCTCATTCTCCACGTTACACTTGTAATAACATTTGGCGCCGTTTGTGGGGAGGCGTCTAGTCATGTCTGATCAAGATAATAGTATCGAAGCTACTCGAGTTCACCTCTTCGGAGCTGACCCCGAGGCCAATCCGGATCCTCCAATCATCACCGATGAGGTAAATGATTATGAGGACCTGGATAAAGGCAACGACGAAGGTCCAGTAGACRATTCAACTGTCTACRTCTCCAAGCGAGAATATGATGAACATCTCRCGACGTAGCGTCARCTCTTGGAGAGCGTCAAAATGCTAGGCCARCTCGTTYAGGATCTCCAGCAGGCCCAGACAAAGCAGTCTGAAATGTTGATAGCCAAAGGAGAGTTGGAAAGGAGGAGAAGTAAGCTAGCAATCGAAGGGGCAAGTACTCCTCCGATTCCTAAGCTGAAGACTATGGCGATTAAACAGCCTACTCTTGCCAACAA
>SNQN01013295.1:0-13677 GCA_008642245.1 Bassia scoparia | reverse complement strand
AAATGGGTTTTGAATGGCATCCCCTGTCCACATGCATTTGCTTGCATCATTAAGAGGAGAGAAAGTCCAGATGACTATGTTCACCATTTCTACACAAAGCACACATACTTAGAGGTTTACAAGCATTCTGTCAAACCCATGCCTGGAATGTTACATTGGGAAGATTGTGGAGTCCCCCACCCATTYCCTCCTGCAATTAGGAAGTTGCCTGGAAGGCCATCAAAAAAGAAGAGAAGGAGAGAGGCAGATGAAGACAACCAAGGTGGTGAAGGTGGGCCTGCAGACAAAACAAACAGGTGTTCCAAGTGTAAGAAACCTGGTCACAACAAGAGCAAATGCAAGAATGAACCCTACCAAGAACCTGAGAACAAGGGTGGAAGGCCAGTGGATGAAAGTACTTGGACTAAGCATCAGTAGAAGAAGAAATAAATTAGGAATGTTGCTGCACAGGTAAATTACATTGCCATAAATTATTTCAATGATTGAATTATCCAAATGCATATCTAATTGTTCTAAATTTGATGTATGCAGACTGCTATGGAGCATTTAGGAGGAGCATCAAGTAGCCAAATCAATGCAGGAGATGCACCAATCCTAACTCAACCAACACAACCAAGCCAACAATCAAAGTAGGCTACAGACAAGGGTAAATCCAAAAGCAAGTCAACTAGCACTTCCAAGTCCAAGTAAAGCACAAAATCAACCTCAGCTGTTCCATCATCATCTCAAGTTGGAAGCTCTACTCAGAATGCAGTGAGGCCTAAGATGCAGACTAGGAAGAGGAAGCTCACTGATCTGTCTGACAACTAGCTTGAATCATTCCTAGAACTTTAACTACTTAGATGTAATCAGACAACTACTATCCTTGAGTAATGTTATTAGTATTCAGACTAATTATCTATCAATTAAGACAATATGTAAGGGTATTCTAACTAGACAATTAAGACAATATGTAATGGTATATGAAAATAGGTGCTTGGTAATGCACCACATTTTGGTAAGTATTTGTGCAAATTTAGGAAAGCTTTTGCTTGAAATCATCAACTTCATTCATAGATAACTTATGTGTACAATACTTGATTGTGAAAATTGCATTGCAACATCATAATACATCCATAACCAGGGCAAAATGATAATAAACTAGACATCCTAACAACCAAACCACCTAATTCATCAGTGCAAGAACAATGCAGAACAAGACAACAACAACAACAATCACATAGGTCTTTCTACAACCACAAGTTTGTGAAATGCCCAACTTGTCAATTTTCTTGGCAACACTGACTCTCTCAGCCTCCATTGAAGAAATTTTCAACTTCATATCTTCAACCTCCCTCTGCATGAATTCTTTCTCCAATAAAAGTTGATTAATGATCAGCTTCTGCCATTCCACTTGTGGATTGTCAATCCATGCCCAAAGCTGACATCCCTTKAACCCATTAGGATCACCACGATTGTAGAATTTGCAGCTCACATATCGTCTTCCAGGATTTTTTGAAGTCCATGAAGTTTTCAAAGCCACTGGAACACCACATTTGCAGAAATTCGGCACTTGCATTGCTGAATGATAAGATGAATTCAACATTCTACACACAACAACACAGCATCAACTTGAATTTCCCCCTAAAAAAACCCTAATTTCGATTAACCAAAAAACCCTAGAAATCGAATTGAATTTCGATTAACCAAAAAACCCTAGAAATCGAATTGAATAAGTTGGGGAAACAAAAGGATCAGAATAATTTACCTTGTTGAGAGAGTGATAATCGACGAAGATGATTGACTGAAAAAATTGGGGAAAAAAATTATGAGAAACGAAAGAATCAAATGAGAAGTTAAATAGGGGATGAGAGAGGAGGAAAATCGAAGAATAAGCTGTTTGCATTGAATATAAGGTGGGCCCCACTAGCCGGAGTGGTTTTCATTTCATCAGAAAACCGGAGTGGGTAGGGATTTTTAAATGTTTTGGGAAAAGTGGGTAGTTGTTTTTATTTTTGGGGAATCCGGGTAGTTTTTTCTAAATATGTCCCAAATGTGGGTAGTTAATGGCAATTTTTCCTTAAATAAAGTAGGAAATGTTTATATTTTGCCAAATTATTTCATTACAAACCTCATATATTCTATTCCTTGCACCCAATAGTCAAGTTGGTGATGTTGTGTGCACCCGGTCAAGTTGGAGCTGTTTCATGCACATTGGCCGTAGTTGGTATTGTTGCGGTCAATCTTGGCAATAATAAAATAAAAAGAAAATATTAGAAAAAAATGAATTCTAAAAACCAAAACAATACTTAAAAATTCTTATCTAAGTAATAATAAATAATAAAATATATTTTATCCATCTGTGTTATGTTATATTATAAAGCAATCAAAGTACGTAAATTATTTTTGAAAAACGGGAAAAAAACTTATCTACCGTTCTGCATTGTTGGGGTTTTCTGTTTTTTGGTTTATTGTTTTTAAAAGTCATGTGAAATATAGCATATAAAAGATTAAAAAGTACTTAAGCTTATTGAAAACATGATAATTTTGAAAACTGACAACAAAAGGTCTAAACCACTTTATCCGATTTCCTTTTTTAGTATTTTTCTTTAAAAAAACTGAAAAATGAAAATAAAAACCGATACGGAACGACCCCTTAAAGAATAAAAATTAACTTATCTAAAAAACTTAATTAAAAAATAATCTTATCTAAGTAAGTAAATAAGGATATAACGATATGTATATATAGATCACAATTGTTTGTGCCTCATTTGCTTCATTCTATTTCATTGGTAGCTATATATGACATAATTCTAATTATTTCTAGTGTTTTTTTAAGGGAAAAATCATTTGATGTATAATTTTTTCAAAAGATATCGACTTCTTCAAAAGTACATTGGAGGAAGAGATAATTTATTGTTTCAAGGGAGCACAAATGAAAGGTGAGTGGTCAAAGTTGCTACTCCGTACAAACTTGGAGTATTTATACTATCAATTAAAATAAATACAAAACAAAGATAAAGTAAAAAACAGAAATCTGCGCAACAGTGACCCTATAGCGGGCATGCTACTAGATTTGTACAAGTTTTTTTGAGTGTTCTATTTTCGTGCCCCGTAGCGGGTCACTACTAAAGAGTTGCGCACTATACAGGGTTGCTACGAAGGAGTTATGCCTCGCTAATAGGTCGCTACTGCCAAACTACACTGCAATCAGCAGAAGAAACTATCATAATTTCTTCATTTCTTATTGGAATCGAGAATATGACTCGTCGTTTCAAAGTTATCAAGATGAACTTTCACCTCCAGTTGGAATCACATTAATATGAGATCAAAGTGTGATGAAAGTAATGCTCGATTGAAGTTGCCTAACGCATCCAAAAGTGTCTTAAAAGTTCCAAGGCTTCACAAAAGGCATCATATAATCTCGAGCCTAAAATGATCCCATGATGTGCCAAGACAACTCGAAACTATGTTCATCAAGCGAGTACCTACAAAATCCATCAAAACAGAAAAGGCGACAAAAAACGATAAACACGTCGTTAAAGAGTTAGAGAAATAAACGAGGATAACAACTCGAAACAAAGACAAAACTAACTCAAAACTATGATAGTAAACTAGAAAAAGAATTTAAAAAGACAGTTTAAAGACCTTACATCAAAATTTGACCAATAAGAATGCTAAAACACCCTTCATGTGATCTTTTAGGCCAAAAAACACAAGTCAACGTTGGAAAATCAAGCAATGTAGTGGTCAAAAACAAAATTAAACTAGGTAGTTTTGGACAAAAAAAGAAAAAAATTAGGTAGTTTCTCACAAAGTTGAGCCATACCTTAGGATTAATGATGTAACTAAAGAATATTATTTAACTATTTTACTTAGAATTAATATGATCTTGGAAAATTTAACTTTTTTTTTTTGAAAAGCAAGTTAACCCTATTATCATATATTAATATTTAAGATTAATATTCTTATATTAAATATTATCTATTTAAATTAGGATTACTTTTTAACATAAGATTATATTTCATTATTATTTTATTATTATTATTTATTATTTATTATATTTATATTATTATTATATATTATATTTATTTATTATTATATTTTCATTTTTTTATCATCATCACATCTCATCAATGTTAGTATTATCGTCATTATCATTAACAAATAATTAAGATGAGTTTATCTAAACTGAACTGAATTGAGTTATATTAAACTCAACTTTACTTAATTGAACTGAATTGAATTGAACTGAACTTAATTGAAGTAAATTGAAAATAAGTCTTACTAAACACACTGCTCGGGTAGCTTTGGACAAAATATCCCATACAAAATGAATTGATCTCTCGCTTTATAAATACTAGCTTTCTTTGCACACGATTCGTGTAATAATTTTGAAATTTTAAATAAATTATATAAAATTTTTGAATATTAATCCCAACGTATTCTTTTTTAAATAAAGTTTAAGTTGGTTATTATACATGGATTGGAAAAAAATACAGTTTAAGTTGATAATTAATGGTGGGGGTGTGTTGAGTTCCTATCTTGAGTTTTAAAAGATGACAAACCACTTTGAATTACAATATGTATGCAAGTTTTTGTTTGCATGTGCATGTAAAAGTTACAAGTTCAAAGTATTTAAAGACGAAGCTCATGAAGCCAAGTCTCAAAGATTGCATGAAGACCAAGGATTCAAAAGACATAGTTTTAGGTCTTAGATGCAATGTAAGTAGTATTTGGATTGTTAAATGCACTATAAAGGTTAATATTAGAGAGATGAAGTAGTTGAATATAATAAGTAATTTCGGTTGCTTAATATATACAACTTGAAGTGAATCGAGTTGACTGGAACAGTTTGGGAATAGTTCCAGACCAGTCTTCTCTAGTTTACTTCTTAACATCCGTATTTTTGGAAAGTTTATTTCGACGTAAAATTGATTTTGAAAATAAACGGATGGTAGGGTTATTATGAAAACAAGTTCTTTTAAATATGGAAAGTATATTGTTGAGTTCATAACATTTTATTTGCTAGCAAATAAAATCAGTGGATATATTTTCCGTGAAATATTTATTTTATTTCCAAGGAAAATATATCCTTATGACCTCATACAATATACTCACCAAAGGCTTACTTAAGAGAATGAACAAACACACAAACCATAACACTTTTGCACGAGCCTTTTTCTAGAAATCAAATTGCAAAAGTTCCCTCTCTCTCTCTCTCTCTATGTTCAACCTAGCATTAATTCGATACTACACTTAGGTTTAATTTACTCTCATTCTAAGCATTAAAGCTATTTGTAAACTGAGAGACAAGTGTTGTCATTTGAGCAGATTGTGAGTTCAATTTGTTGGGGAATTTGTTCAGGGGTCAAGTTTGTTTGAATCACCATAGTTGGTGATTGGGTTGAACTTCCATAGGTGGAAGTTGGGGATCTATTGTGCATAGGTGCATATTCAGATTAAGTGTATTCTTTTGATATTCAGAGGTGTTTAATAAAAGAGTGAGTGAATGAAGGACATAGACTTATTAGAAATCAAACCTCGTTAAATTCTAGTGTTGTTTATTTCTTGCATTTACTTTCCACTGCTTAAGGACTGGTTCTTAACTGGTCTCAGATAACCGAAAAATTTACAACACTTATACTATACTCAATTCATCCCCCCTCTCTTGAGTATAATATGTACTTTCAGGGTGTCAGTTCGAGTTATTGGTACGGTTTGGGTTAACCCAAAAAAGTTGAGTACATTTCGGTTCAAGATTCTACAGTTTATTATGACAATAGTTCGATTCAGATTAGGTCAATTTCGGTGACAGCCCAAAACTATTTCCTTCTTTTTTAGAAATAGTTCAGTTAGGGCTCTTGACGTTAGTGGGTGAGACGAAATTAGTTTAATACCAAAATAGTTCAGATTGTTTGGGTTAATGCTAAAGAACTTTTTGTAATCGGGTTATCTACGGACTTGATTATATTGTTGTGTTTTCCTATGTTGATCATGTTTTCCATTGAATTCAATTGTATCTAATTATGTTCATAATCGATTTGTGTCTTCATGTTTGGTGTTTTCAAGTTTGTCAATTTACGAGTGAAGTGCATTCAAATAGACAAATTTGTATAGATATAATAATTTCAAGTAAACATACATGTTTTCCATATAAAGTTAGATTAACACAAACAAGTATAATATAGGGAGCACTAGTTTAGCTAATAGCAAAATAATTAATCTTAACACAATGATATTGCACAATAAAAAGTATACAGATTAAATCTTTTTTTTATTGTGCTAAAGAGGGGCTAAGCCCCAAAAGAAAAAATTAGATAGAAATTAAACGAGGGAAGGAAAACCCCCTTGCATTTGGATCTAAGATCCTACTTAAATCATTAGGAAAGTGACTATAGACTTTAAATGCTCCAACTGCTGGACTCCATGATTCGCTAACCAGTGTGCAACGCCATTTCCTTCTCTATAGATATGGATGATTCAAACTTCCCAATTCTCATAATGAATGAGGTAGCTTGTGGCATGCCCGAATAGGGGTCGCACTTTCACCTACAATTACGGTGTCTTGGTTGAGAAGGGTGACAACAGCCATATTGTCGATTTGAACTTCCAATTTCTAAATGTGCAGCTCCCTTGTTAATTTTAGGCCTCGTAACGCAACTCTAAGTTTAGCACAAAAAGCAGCACAAGAGCCTAAACAAGCATTAAGAATCATGATACAATATCCTAAGTGGTTGCAGATTATACCCCCTCCACCAGTTGGGTTGGGTTGTCCTTTTGCTGCTCCGTCTGTATTAAGAGCAAACCATCCTTCACTTGGTCCTTGCATCCTATCAAGGCTTCTGTTTCATTAGAAGACTTTTGTTTTGAATTATCAAGTCCTAGAGCATAACAAGCCTCATCCCCTCATACTTTTAGGAAAGCATGAATATCAAAAGGAATATATATCCTCATTTCTTTCATTCAAACAAGAATTAAGCCAACACCAAATCCACCACAACGTGAATCCAAAATAAGTAGCCCAATGATAGGCTTTAGTGGCTGGGGTAGAATTAAGGTTCGAGAGTAGCCAGACTTGAAGTGGTTGTTGGAAGAAAAGGGTAGAGCGGTGATTGGGAGAGAGCAGAGACCAAATATTAAAAGCAAATGGATAATCCCTCAATGTATGCAAAGTAGTAGCATCAGGGCATCCACAAATTCTGCATTCGGGTGAGGGTGAGATCCCTCATTTGAATTTGTTACTTTTAGACAAGATTCTATCATGGTTAACAAGCCAAGCCAAAGAAATGCCTTAATTCGTTGTGGAACTGGAACTTACCAGATGAGATCCTAACTTCTATCGCCTTAAATAATTGGATCCTTACGGATGAAACACATAACTGCTTTGATTATAAATTGACCCTTTACTCCATTGTGCCAATAAATTAAATCTCCAAGACTAGGGTCTTCTTGTAATTCATGTGCAGCAATAACCTAGAGGATGTGGTTAGGCAAGAGGTCCGCAAAGGCCTCCCATTTCCAGCCAGAATTTAAGTCCCACATGTCTAGGACCGTGACATTTTGAATATTATCAAGGATAGGAAAGTTAACTTTAAAGGCTAGAGTGACGTTGCCTACCCATTTGTGATCCCAAAAATATGTCAAAGCACCATTACCTACTAATGTGCAAGTTCCTTCACATAATAACTTGTCATTCTCCGTCATTCCTTGCCATACGTTGGACATTGAAGATTTTGGTTGAAACATATCAAATTCGCAACGCCCTTTGCAATATTTATGGCACAAAACCCGAGAACAAAGAGCATCCGATTCTGTTAAAACTCTCCAACCAAGCTTTCTGAGAAAGGTTGCATTTTCTTACCGCAAAGATTGTAAACCAAGTCCACCACTCTTTTGTTCTTTCCGTAATTTTTCTCATGAAAGCATATGTACCTTTCTATGGGTTTCATCACCTCCCTAAATAAAGCGACGAGTCCTTTTATCAATGGCATCACAAATTATTCAGGGGATCCTCGCTGTCTGCATTGCATAATTGGCCATAGTATTAATGGTTGTTTTGGCAAGGGTGATCCTTCCTGCAAGGGAGAGATACTTCATCTTCCATCCAGCTAATCTATGATCAATTTTCTCACACAAATGGCGAAAGGTTTCCTTTGTGACACTGCTCGTTAAGGTTAGCTTCCCTAAGTAAGTTCCAAAGTCTGAAGTAACTCCCATGTATAAGACTTCGTTGATGGCCGTTTGTTCCTCCATTGGGATATTAGTTGAGTAATAAATAGGAAACTTGAGGTAGTGTACTTTCTGGCCCGAGGCACCACAAAAACAGTTGATGCAATCATTGATGACATTGGCTTAATCTATGGAAGCTTCTGCAAATAACAC
This sequence comes from Bassia scoparia, assembly GCA_008642245.1. NCBI lineage: Eukaryota > Viridiplantae > Streptophyta > Magnoliopsida > Caryophyllales > Amaranthaceae > Bassia > Bassia scoparia. The sequence goes on along the minus strand of SNQN01013295.1, from coordinate 5,313 downwards.
GATGTCATTCGCGAAGAAAAGGTTGGAGAGTAGTGGACCACTTCGGCTCGCACGTATAAGTTTCCACTAGTTATTAATAATTGCCTCCTCTATGATTTGATAGAACCTTTCCATACATGCAACAAACAAATATGAGGAGATGGGGTCTCCTAGTCGTACTCCTCAAGAAGGCCTAAATTCATGCATATGCTCTCCATTCCATAAAATCCTCATGGTGGGTAAGGACACACATTTCCTAATGACATGAACAAGATGAAAGTGATGATTCATTTGGAATCCCAACGTAAGCGTTCGTTTTTCTTTTCAAAGTCAATTTTGAAAACCATATACCCTTTTCCTACCTTCCTTGCATTGCATAGTGTGAGTTACCTCCAGGACAATAACAATATTATCTGTTATTTGACGTCCAAGAACAAAGCTCGCTTGAGTATTAGACATGAGGGMGGGCAGGATTGGCTTGATAAGATTGACTAAGACCTTTGTAATAATCTTGTACACCACATTACACAAGCCAATTATTCTAAATTGATTAGGGAATTCAGGTTTCTCTACTTTAGGGATTAAAGTGAGAAAGGTTTCATTCAATTGAGAGGACATGCCCTTTTCGTGAAGTACATCCAACACCAATGCATAGACCTGATCCTTAACCAGTTCCTATTGTTTATGATAAAATAAGGCTTGGAGATGGCAGAAAAAGAAGTGGTGGACTAGCACTCATGTGGAAGTCAAACTGTGATGTAAGCATTCAAGCTTATTCTTTAAATCATATTGATGCTATCATTGATGATGATAGATATGGTGAGTGGAGATTCACAGGGTCTATGGTTTCCCGGAGGAACCTGAAAAGTTTAAAACTTGTCTACTCCTAAAATCTTTAAAATATGAGACTCGAATCCCTTGGCTCTGTGGTGGAGATTTCAACTTATTAGTGAGTTCAGAGGAGATGAGTGGAGGTGATCCTTTAAATTTGAGGGAGGCTGAGATGTTCCAAGAGGCTCTGGATGTTTGTGGGTTGCAAAATATTGGCTTTGTTGGCCATGAGTTCACTTGGTCAAATAATAGGGGGGGGGGGTGATGATAATATTCAGGAACGGTTAGATCGTTTTGTTGCTAATGGGGAGTGGAGATAGATTTTTCAAGGCTCTTTTGTGACTCATCTTCCGAAACGTAAGTTGGACCACTTACCATTATTGCTTGCGGTTCAGGCTAGGGTCCGTGAGCAACAGGAGAAAAGGAAAAGACGACTTTTTAAGTTTGAGGAGATGTGGCTTAGGGATGCTTCAAGCAAGGAAATAATTGAGCAATCTTGGGTGGGACATGATGATTTTGGCTCTAATTTAATGTATACCTCTACTCGATTATCTTCTTGGTCCAGGGAGGTATTTGGTAACTTTTCCAAACAAATGAGAGATTGTAGGAATGCTATGAAAAATCTGATGGAGTTGGAGCAAACTGAGGATATTATTGCCCAAATGCGTAGCATTGATGCCCGTATGGATGAACTGGAGGGGAGAGAAGCCACTTTCTGGAAGCAAAGAAGTAGGAAAAATTGGATAAGGGGTGGTGATCGCAATACTAGTTTTTTTCACGCAAAGACTAAGCAGAGGCTTCAAAGAAATAGTATTGATGTTTTGGGGGATGAAGCTGGGAACCTTTATGAGGATGAGGGGCAAATTAGTGAATTGCTGGCTTCTTATTTTGAGACTCTCTTCTCTACAGGTCAACAAGTCGAGCCGGATTTAGTGGTGGACAAAGTCAAACCAATTGTTCCTGATCATATGTGCACACTTCTTACGGCTTCTTTCACTGGTGATGAGGTACTCTCTGCGCTTAAACAAATGCACCCAACTAAAGCCCCGGGCCCGGATGACATGTGTGCGTTATTTTATCAAAAAATTTGGTATGTGGTTGGGGAAAGTGTGATCCGAAAAGTCCTTGATATATTGAACCACGATGGTGATGTCCATTCTATTAATAAAACTTTCCTCACTTTGATCCCAAAGAAAAAGGTTTGTGTATCTCCTGTGGATTTTCGGCCTATTAGCTTGTGCAATGTTATCTACAAATTGGTCTCTAAGGTGCTTGCTAATAGATTGAAAATTGTATTGCCTTTGGTCATCCATGATAGTCAGAGTGGATTTGTTCCTGGTCGTCTTATTACTGACAACATTCTTGTAGCGTATGAATGCTTCCATTATTTGCGGAAAAAGAAAAAAGGCAAGACCGGCTTTTTGGGATTAAAATTGGATATGAGCAAGGCGTATGATCGTGTAGAGTGGTCCTATCTTGAAAAGATGATGCTGAAACTTGGTTTCCCCTATGTGTTTGTGCAGTTGGTTATGAAATGTGTATCCTCCTCCTCTTTCTCTGTTACTTAACGGGCAACCTTCAAGGAGCTTCACTTTATGTGCGGAGGGCCTTTCCACTTTACTTCGAGATGCGGAGGATAGGAAACTTATTCATGGGGTGAAAGTGGGGAAGCAAGTGGAGCCCATTACCCACTTATTTTTTGCTGATGATAGTCTCCTTTTTATCCGAGCCAATAAAGAGGAGGTTAATCATGTCATGGATATTCTTTCCACCTATGAAGCGGCTCCCGGTCAACAATTGAATATGGAAAAATCCGATATGTCCTATAGCCGAAACATCGAGCCTGATAAGCTTAATATTCTTCAGGAGAAGTTGCGTTTTAAGGCAGTTGAAGGACATAGAAAATACTTGGGTCTTCCGACGTATATTGGAAGTTCTAAAAAGAAGGTTTTTCAAATTATTCAAGAGCGGGTTTGGAAGAAGCTCAAAGGGTGGAAGGGTCAGTTATTGTCGCAAGCGGGGAGGGAAGTGTTAATTAAAACTGTGGCTCAAGCTATACCAACTTTTGCAATGCAATGTTTTAAGCTCCCAGTTGGTATCCTCCAGGAAATTGAAAGAATGTGCCGAAAGTTCTTCTGGGGGCAAAAGGCGGAAGAAAATAAAATTTGTTGGATTGGGTGGAATAAATTACAATTGCCCAAGGAGAATGGTGGTCTAGGATTTCGAGACATGCATTTTTTCAACCACGCTATGCTGGCCAAACAAGCATGGAGGATCGTCTCAGATACTCAGTCCTTTATGTCGAGGGTCCTTAAAGGAAAATATTTCCCAAAATGTGATTTTTTCGAAGCTCAATGCCCAAGCACTGCTAGTTATACATGGAGATCAATTCTCTCTGCACGTGACCTGCTTCTCAAGGGTGCAAGGAAGTCAGTGGGAAATGGTGAAAACATTAATATTTGGCATGACCCTTGGATACCAACTCTCCCTAATTTTCGAGTCCCAGGCCATATTTATGCATGTGAAGATAGCCCACAGAGAGTAAAGGAACTTGTCCAGCAACACCAGTGGGATTTGAATGTGTTACATAATTTTTTTCCAGATGACATAGTGGCAAGCATTATTAAAATTCCAATCCCCCTGGGCTCTCAAGCGGATGAGTGGATATGGCATTTCACGAAATGTGGGCATTATACGGTGAAGAGTGGCTACAAAACTCTTATTCAGGAGAGGATGTTAGAAGAGCCAACACATTCAACTTGTGATGATGAGAAGTTATGGAAGCATATTTGGAAAGTAGAAGGCCCCCCAAAGGTTGGCATGTTTGCGTGGAAACTTATGCACAATGGGATTGCTCTGCGAGATTTACTATGCAGAAGGGGTGTTCATTGTGATGTTGTGTCTCCCATGTGTGGAGAAGGAAATGAAACTATTATGCACTGTTTTTTCCATTGTCAGGATGCTGCCATGATTTGGAAGGCTTCTCCTTTACGTCTCGAGTGTCCAGGTGAATTCGCGGGGTCTTTCTTTGATTGGTGGGGGCAGCTTCGGGAAAGATACAATGAGGACAATTGGTGGTGCATTTTTTGGTGTATGATCTGGGGCTTATGGTTACGGCGGAATGAATGGGTGTTTTCAAAGAAAAGAGTGAGGTGGGAGTTAATGTTGTCGCGGGCTTTGAGCTTTGCTGGGGAATTAATGGACGATGCCACTGATCGCATTTCGAGAACCACAGTTACCCATAATAAGGCGGTTTGGGTCCCTCCATCCTCGGACCATTTGAAGCTCAATACTGATGTGGCGTTTTCGGGAGCTGACAAGCTGGGTATTGGTGTTGTTCTCCGTGATTTTGAAGGGGATGTGCTTTTGGCTATGTGTCTAGTACAGCCAGGACCTACTGATGTGGCAGTTGGTGAAGCCCTTGCTGCTAGGGAAGCCCTCCAAGTTGTTTGGGAAGCTGGTTTCAAACGTATTGTGCTCGAATCGGATTGCCTCCAACTTGTCTCTGCATTAACGTTTGAATTCACTACTGCTTGAGGAGTTTCCCCCTCAAATTGCAGAATTTGTAAGCTTTGATTTGCAGTTTTATGATTAATAAATTTTGGCTCCCCTTTCTCGTAAAAAAAAAAAATAATAAGGCTTGGAAACTGTCCGGGCCCGGACTTTTGAGGGCACCAATGTTGTTGTTGGCAACATCTATTTCAGCATGCGAATATGGCCTAGTGAGTAGGTTCCAATGTTCAGTCAAAAGTTCAGGGAAAATATCATGGAGTATGTTTGCACTATCCATTGAACCTTCCTCCATGAACAAAGCTTGATAGTGTTAGACCATATGTTTTTGTCCGCATCTTTTTCAGTGTGTCATTCTCCCTCAGAATCTTTGATCGCATTAATACGGTTCATTCTTTCATCTTCGAACAATGGTACTAATATGAAAAAAGGTCGTATTGCAATCTCCTTCCTACAGCCATTGGACTAGAGATTTCTGGTACKATAGTGTCTCTTCTTGGGCAAGCGTTTCATTAAGTTCCTTTCATAATCGAGTCTCTAAAGTGATCATCCCCCTGTTTAATCTGTCAGCATGTAGGCGTTGTATGCTAGCAATAAGCTCCATGAGCTGTCTCTTCTTGCGAAATATGTTATGAAACACTTCTTTATTCCATGCTTGTAAATCCTCATAAAGTTGGTTGAGGGATACTATGTGTTGGTACCCATTGAGCCACCAGGCCCAATAAGCCACCAAGGCCCATGTTAACTAAATCCAGTAGGCCTAATTCGTGCTAGATGATCCAATGGGCCTTATTAAAGGGAAAACGCCATGGGCTAAAAGGAGTCAAAACTGCCAACCAACTAGTCAAAAGTTGGGTGCATGTAAGACACCTACCCTGGTATATGTACAGGCCACTTGTCATGATTGAGGAAGCTTTGACCATGCAAATTCCAGGTATAAAAAGCAGGCTTGAGGCACCAAGGGCTGGTAAGTTCACACGAACAAACACTACC
>SNQN01013294.1:0-11953 GCA_008642245.1 Bassia scoparia | reverse complement strand
GCAATAACACATCATCATCTCAAAGATGATATTTTCTATAGATAAAAGCTGAACGATGTACACTCTATAAGGAATCATGATAAGATTACATTTGTGATTAGAGAGAATGGAATGAAGATTTAGAGTTAGTTTGTCATTTCTTCCGATGTGATGATTCATCAATTCAAATTATACTTAGTCTTAGATGTTTTTTCACTTTTGTGTGTCTATTTGTTACGTCTTTTTTTATAACTATAAACTTTTCCCGTCAGTTAACATTTTTAATTTCTTTATATGCCACAAGTTTATTTTTATTTTTATTTTATTTTACCAAATACAAAGAAATTTAAATAATGTGACTGCATATTTTTTAGTTTTAACATTAAATAATAGAATCTGCTAGAAATAAATAATGATTACAAAAAGTTTTTATGCAAGCATTTTGAGAAGTAATTAAGGTGTGAAAGGATAGTAAAAATGAATAAAATTAAATAAAATAATTTTAGGAATAGTAACATTACAATATATCTTGCTTCTAAATTTAGCTAAACTTAATAAGAGTTTATACATTACTCCCTCAAAATTTAAACACAATTTACGAGTGAAATACTTTAATTGTAATGAGTAAAATCTATAAAATCTGGAATTTTAAAACTATTTATTAATACGTTTAACAAGACCCACTTGACTATATCATTTTAATATATTCCTCCTTTCAACAAAGTTGCAGCAACAATGAACCATGTATTTAAGAAGAACTCTTATCAATATAACCAACGAACACAATTCCTAAAGTAATTTAACAAACAATGAGCAATAGATTATAGATCCATTGTGTTAAATTACGATGAATAATTTGCTCGTTTACATGTTAAATTCTCTTCCTTGAATACGTAAAAATTCTTTGTTGCCACTTTTTTAAATGGAGGAATATATTGACGTTAATAACGTGGATTCTTTTATGTATATGACGAGAATTTAGAAGATTATCAAAAGCTATGATGTTCCTATTTTACTATGGCAATGAATTAGTGAACGTGAAGAGTATATTACCGTTTTTTCATATATTTTAATTTTTATGACAAAAAAATTATTTTTTTTATAAACTTAATATATAACTTCTGAAACATTTATATCCATATGTTCCTTTAGCTATAAATCATTTATAAATATAGAATAAAACATAAAAATTAATTTAAATATATTAATCCTCCCATCCATTTCATATTTTTTTTGTGCACTTTCTCATTAGTCATTCCACACATGATTTGTACATTGTACTTTCGTATTGATCAAAAAATTTAGTAGCTTTTTTGACTAATTGTACTCGAATTGATTCATATCATGTTCGTATATCGATCTAATACATAACGTCAGAAAGAAATATGAAGAGGACCATCATAAATCAGTCGAAGGGCGAAGGGAGCATGTCGTATTCAAATGAATATTTAGAGGAAAAAGGAAGAGATTTCAACGTAAAAGGGACCGCAAAGAACTGCCTACCATAGAAGCAACCACCAAATTTCTTCTTGCATCTCACATTCATCAACGCTATAAATAGAGGATTAGGCTGGAAGGAAAAACAATACAACAGACATTCAAACAACAACTATCTTTTTTGCATTTACACTTTCCTTAACCACACTTGGCTTAGTAGACAATTAGTTCATTGTAGCTTATCAATGTATCACTTAAATTCGATACTTTATCTCCCGATTGTGTGAACCATGGGATATAATTTATTTTGTTAATACAATTGTAGTTGGCTCTAACGTTACAATATTAATGTAGCTTTGCATCTTTTATCAATCTGTTTATCCTAAACTCATTTCATTCCACACTCGATTTTTGATTCAGAGTACCTACAGTCTTTTAGCCTTGTGTACTTCTTAGAGCCTTTTACCGTTAACTGCTATGTTAAATAGGCTTCCATTATAATCAGTAGCAGAGGACAGCCCTACCGCTACTAAAAAAACAATATTCGACGATTCCGACGGTTGATTGTAGGAAACGAAAATCATCCTCAACAGGTTTACTATTTTAGTTTTGGACATGTTTTCTTTTTTTTTATAGATGGACCTACCACTCTTACTTTTCCCTCTTTCAGACATCTACTCTCAAATCTATTTTTATTTTACCCAACTTCCCTCCATGTATGAACAAATTATTCTTATTTACCAAAATAAAAATTGCAACCAAAACACAACAAGTGAATGGAGGAGTCATAATGTTTTTATGATAAATATAATTAATTTTATCCTTATCTAGTTGTTAAGATTTAATTTAAACATGAATTCATGACAACATTGTACTCCGAGTAAAAGATTCTAAACAACAACAATAACATTTAGAATTTATTCTAAACATGCCACACATTCTCTAAAAGTATATATTCCTAATCAATAAGACAACCAACATTTATAGTTCATTTCGGGAGGAAACCAGAAGTTCACAAAACAGAGCCAGAGGGAATACTAATGTTTTCATTTATATAAAAATGAGCACCGATAATAGAGTCTTCTAAGACTTTCTCTCAGAGACCACTCATGCAACTATAAGTTTACTAAACTCACACCTAATACGACAATTACCCTCAACTATAGATAAAAAATTACCTGAGATTTCATTTCCATGTTGCCCACAAAATAACTCATTATGCTCACTCCCTAGCACCACCTAATAATGAAATAAATACCTCTTCTGGTAATGCAAAAAAATTAACGTTAAAACAAATTACCTCACCCGAACAGCTCAAAGTATAAGTCATAACACCACATCCAAAGCCCACTATGCAAGAACCAATAAGGGAGTTGAAGATCAAATCTCCTCTATCTTAGTTAGTTTCACACATTCAGTATGAGGCCTTATTTAGATTGGGGCCCAAAAACAAATACTGAGGTTGGGCCCGCCGCCCCAAAGTGCAGACCAATATACCAACTCACTAGTGTGTGCTCACCTCGGCGCTGTGAAGTTTGACCGGTGCAGCAACAAACTCAACTCCCCGAACACACAATACGATAAATAAGAGACCCGCTAGGCCCACATAACACAGCTGGTTTCTCGCTTCACCCGAGCAAGATGGCACCTACGGATATAGGATCCCTATCTGTGCCCTCGTGATTGCTGATATGGTGATCCTTCGTATCGAAATCCTCAATGTGCGAGAGCCGCTGGTGTTTTGCGTACACGATGGTTGTTACCCATAGTAACGGGGGTGAGATTGGCCAGATCGGACCCAGGGAAGTTGTTGCGTCTCGACAGGTAGCTATGCCCGTATTGGTCCTTGGTTGAAAAGGAAAATTTTAGCATACTAGACACACACACTCCACCCACGTCCCACATTGAAGAGAACTTAGGGTAGTTGCACAGATCGAGCTCCGACATATAGTTAGTCTCCCCCACTGTATGACGCCTTTGGTTGTCTAAAAACAGATCCATCACACGTTGACCGCACCCCAAATCAGAACCAAATACTCCATACATAGCTGTGTGTGCACAACATGTTGAACGCGCGGACAGCCTCCAACAAGTAAATGCCTAAACTAAATGTTTTGATTGTGACTCGTGTAAATAAAATGTAATTGGATTCTCATTGATATAACTCTTCTGGGCGCTTCTACTTGATGAATCCACCGAAAGGCATGCAGTTTGGCCTTAAAAATCCTCCGAAACTAGTATTGCCCAGTCCCTTAGACCCCTCTTACAGTAATCTCACACACCTTTGGTCATTGCTACGGGCACCATTCTTAACTATTTCTGTCTTCTGATTGAGCCTCCTCAATAGCGTGAGTCGTGGACTTTAGCTGAAGAAAAGGTATGCTATATCTATATCTATATAAGTATCATATACGTCACTATAAGCATATAGAGTCAGGATCCGTGAAAACACATGTTATATAGAAAACGTAGAACCAAAAAAAACCAAACTAAGTGGAGTACATTTACAATTCTAAGGATAAATCACAAAGCAATTAAAGGAGGTACACAAGACTTTCCAACAGCACCTATTTGAATGCAACAGTACACTTGACCCTTTAACATCTTAATGTACCCCAGATGAGTAAATACACTACTCGATTATCACTAATAAATCGTGAACCGTCCACTCTCAATCCCCACCGGTCAAGATTAAAAATTTTTAGTATTCAACCAAGAGTTTTCTTTCACATGATCCGCCCTATCCTATATAACACATATATAATAATACTATATATTACTTATATATTAATATCATATATAAGTATATATATATATATATATACTACTATATTCATATCACTTATCTATGTGGAAACTATTAAATTCCTCCGTTATCCAACACTACTGGCAACTTTGTCATTAACAAAGATCTGCATCTATTTACAACTTTCATCTTATCTGTCACTTTAGTTTAGAAATTTGAAGCACAACACAACCATCTGACCAATATACCCTAACTTCTTAAAGCTAATGCAGACATCTCTTTCCCTCTTCTCTACTATTAGTAAGGTAATATTTATCCTTTGCACTTCATAAACACAATTTTAAATTTCTTCTAGGAGTCCAAACCCACTTGAAAGTTGCCAACGCACTAAAGAACGGAGAAGTAGCATGTATTGTTTGAATTTTATTGCGGTACTGTTTCCACAGCTCTAAGCCACTTTAGTGACCAGAGAAAACACATATACAAAAGATTCCGGACCGTAATTCTTAGGAGAAAAATTCCAGTCTCGAATCTCAATTCTCCTACTTTGGTTCTCTCCACTACGTCAAAAACCACTTCATACTATCCAACGAGGACGTAGCTATCCACTCGATAGGTGAGCCTCGTTAAATCTATTGGTGTTCTTGTGTTATTCCTTATTTGTTTATTATTGTAGGTCTGTATTGTTTTCGCCACCCTCGATTCCACACACAAAAACCATTCGATCAATATCCATAAGCAAACACGGCTATCTACATCCGGAAGACCCATCAGTGAACACACAACGTCCGCATAATGAGAAATTTCATCGACATCATCAAAACAGTCCTTTCAGCTCCCTCCACAAAAGGTTGTTGCATGTCGTCTTGTCCTCAAAAAACCAGATATTCTGCCCATCTTCGCTGCCCCTGAGAGACCCCCCCTATCCCCTGTGGTGCCTGTATCGTCCCCCTCCTGACGCTTTTTAAATTTAAAAATCACTGTTGTCCTATTGTGACACTCTGTGCCACCTCCAATATAATGTATGATGCGGACTTTGTCAAACCCTGGCGGTCTGGTTAGTTCCTCCCTCTCCTTATTCATCACTGTGTTACTAGAAGCTCGTATGTTCGTCATCTCCCTAGCTACCCTAAGGACTCTCTCCAGTGAAACATTCTCGCCACCAAACACAACCCTGTTCCTTTCCAGCCAAATTCCATACAGGATATTGACAAAGTACGCAATGGTCTGGGTCTCTCGATCCCCCACCTGGCTATCTCTCTTCCCACTATGAAGTTTGTTGATACAAGATAAAATCCATTCTGCAAGTGGAACCGATTGCAAATTATCGACACGTAAACCTATCCTCGAGCCATGCCATATGTGCGYAGTTATCGGACAGTCCCTAAACAGGTGCTCTGCAGATTCCTCCACCTCTGTTTCGAAACAGAGACGACAGAGCGCACACGACGCAGAATYCACGATACCCCTTTTAACAACCTCCGTCCCCACAGCAAGCGCATCGTTCAGAAGCCGCCAAATGAAGGTCTTTAGTTTCTTTGGAATAGGCAGTCTCCAAGGGACCCTTTTACTGCCCTGTAGTTTCCTGCGCCTCCCTTCTGCGCTCGTAGCCAAGAGATTACTGCGCTGTATAGTGATGTAACCTAACTGCACCTTGTAGACCCCGTCTCTAGACTCTCTCCAGAAGATTTTGTCCCCCTCRTCCACTCCCAGAGGGAGTTGGATAATGCTCCGAACCTCATCGTCGTCATAAGCAGAGGCAAGGCAGTCCCCCTTCCAACTATTATTCTCAATAAAGGTCGAAACACGCACTCCGCGCCAGTTAGGGGTAGCCTCAATCCAACTGGTTCTTGGGTTAATTACCTGTCCGTGGATCCATGGCTCCCCCAATCTTGCCTTCCTGCCATCACCCACACTCCAGCCACATCCTTCCTTTAGAACTTTAAGGCCCCATTTGATGCCGTTCCAGCCCCAAGTGCCCTGCTTTGACTCGAACTCATCTGTAAACAGATTGGTATCTGCTAGGTTGTACTTAGCTCGAAACACCTTTGCGAGCAAACTATCCTCCTCGTGCATAATCTTCCAACCCACCTTGGCCAGAAGGGCCTGATTAAGAAAYCGGCTGTCGCGGATACCCAGACCCCCTTCCTGCCTTRGTCTAGTTAGATGTGCCCAGCTTCTCCAGTGCACTCCTTGTTTCCGACTTACCCCTGACCACCAGAACCTAGCAACAATGGAATTGATCTTATCCAAGATGTTCCTCGGAACTTTGAAGACTGAGAGAACATGTAAGCCTAACGAGTTCAGGACTAAATTAATTAATGTCAGCCTTCCTCCTTGCGACAGGAATATCGCATTCCAGGAATTCAATCTCTCCTCCACCTTGTCCACAATGCCATTGAAAATGTCCTTCTTGGTCGACCCGAAATCCGAAGGGACTCCAAGGTATTTTCCAAAAGACCTCTGAAGGGGCATGCCAAAGGTTTGTGTAAGGTTATCCGTTACCTGTTGAGGGCATCCTGGATTTGTGACAATCGCACATTTTTGATTGTTGAAAATCTCACCCGACGCTTTGCAGAAAACTGAAAGAGCGTGCCGTAGACCCTGACACCCTGCCCGAGAATAGTTGAAGAAGAACGCCGCATCATCAGCAAAGAAAAGGTGAGATACCGGTGGTGCATTTCTAGAAATCTTAATCCCCTTAAGGCCAGACTCCGTCGCATTATCCACCAGACCAGACAAGGCCTCCATGCATAAAATGAAAAGATAAGGAGATAATGGATCCCCCTGCCGCAGTCCACATTTCGGAGAAAACGGTTCCAAAGCAATCCCGTTGTACAAAACAGAGTACCTGACTGTGGTTACACAGTTCATGATCAGAGTGATAAACTTCTCCGGGATCCCGACCTTCCTTAGGACTTGTTCCAAGAAATCCCACTTAATCCTATCATACGCCTTGCTCATGTCCGTCTTCAAACCCACTTTTCCCCGCTTGTTACCCTTGGAGGTCCTGATGTTTTCCAGAGTCTCATGGGCAATCAGGATATTGTCCGCAATGTGCCTCCCAGGAACAAAGGCACCTTGGTTAACACTAATCACACTACTAAGGACTCTTCTAAGCCTGTTCGTGATGCATTTTGACACAACCTTGTACACCACGTTGCAGAGACTGATCGGTCGGAAGTCATCCACCTGGTCCGCGACCTGTTTTTTAGGTATCAAAGCAATATGAGTGAAATTCAATTCCTTTAGAATGTGGCCACTGTTCAAAGCGCTTAGCACCCCCGCAATCAGATCCTCTTTCACCTCTTTCCAGTGTCTCTGATAAAATGCTGCAGGTATGCCGTCTGGCCCTGGGGATTTCCAAGGCCCCATCGAAAAAAGTGCTCGCTTCACCTCCTTCTTAGTAAAGGGCCGCGAAAGAACATCTCTCTCTTGGTCGGACACTACCCTGCTCATACCCCGGAGTCCTTCCGCAATTTCTTCCTCCCGTCCAGAGGGAGAAACTGATGTTGGACCATCGCTAAATACCTCCTGAAAGTGAGATCTGACCATAGCTTTTAGGTCCTCCTCTTCCATGACGTAATTGCCCTCTCGATCCTTCAAAGTCACAATGTTGTTGCGTGCCTTCTTGCCTTTTACCCAATTGAAATAGAACTTCGAACATTCATCCCCTTCCATACTCCATTTAACCTTTGCTTGCTGATGCCAATACTTCGTTTTGATGTTAGCAAACTCATTGAGTGCGGATCTGGCAACACCAAAGCCCTCGGGGGACTCTCCAGCCTCCAAAGCAAGTTGCGCCCTAACTACCTCACTCTCCAGATCATCCCAGGTGGCGTTCCACTCCTTCCGCTTCCTTAAGGCCCAAGATTTGACTCTTGCGCGCATCCTTTTACATTTGACAGATAGCCGGAACATAGGCGATCCTCGGACATCTCCATTCCACGCCTCTGAAATCTCACCCTTACAATCATGGAAATCTAAAGCCCAGGCTGGTATTTTGTAGCTCCGCCTTGGCTTTACAGAAACCGAGCTAGTGTTTAGGAGGATGGGGCAATGATCAGAGAGAGCAATGGCGTGATGTTTAATGATTGTATTTGGAAAGAGATCGAGCCACTCGGCGGTTGCATAGCCCTTATCAAGACGCTCAAAAATACTGTCCGCACCCTCTCTCCCATTCCACCAAGTAAAGCGCGGCCCTTCGAAAGGAATGTCAAAAAGCCCCAAATTATCCCTCCAATCTCTGAAGGAATGTAAACCCCGAATACCCCTATTACTCCCTCCCAACTTGTCCCCGTATCTATCAACCTGATTAAAGTCTCCCACTATTAGGAAGGGAGAGGCAAGGCTTCCAAGTGAAGAGCGTAACTCTTCCCAAACAACATGACGCTTAGAGTGATCCGGCTCCCCGTAAAGCAATACCAAGTACCAGGGTCCAACCACTAAATCATTAACATACAAGACAAAGAAGTGACTACTTTTACAAACAACATTAAAAAGAGCAGAATTAGACCAACCCACCCAAAGCCCCCCCTTACACCCAACGGGATCTACACTATCCCAACACACTAAACCAGTACTCCTAAGCTTATTGAAAACAAGAGAACCATTACATTTAGTTTCACTAAGGAACACAAAGTCTGGAAAATAAGACCCAACGAGAGACCTAATTTTAGGAACTGCCGGAGTAGTTGGGTCATTAAGCCCCCGACAATTCCACAAAACACCTATCAATGCGCCTCGGGGGGTTGATCTGGTTCAACCTCCCCAAAAACCTGATTCTTCATGGTTAAGGAAATCTCGACCTCGAACTTGAGCGAAGAGTTTGCGAAGACGATATCCCGGCTACGGACCTCTGCACTCGAGCTAGCTCCTGAAAAGTTACCTGGCAAACAAGGGATTCTGCTTAGTGCATTGCAAGCTCTTTTACCTTTTCGCCGTAACAGCATCTCCCAAGAGTCCACTTCATCTCCATCATCCTCGAAAGCCAAGGAGCACTGGTTCACATCTGTGACAGCCTTACGCTTACTCCCCGGACTCAACCTGTACCTTCTCGCCCTTTGCCTTTTGCGAAACCTCTGTTTCCTGACCAGCTTACCCCTCCTATCTCGTTCCCCAGCACGACTGAAAAAGAGAGCGCTATCCGACATCACCTCCACAGGGTGAGGGGCAGTATCCCCTGAAATATTGTCATCCACCCTTGCCTCAAACCTCTCAATGCCTTGGGACCTATCACCAGGTACAACAGTGTTTGCAGCCTCCTCAGGGTCCTCCTCAGGGTCAGAATCACTAAAAATCAACTCCTCATTACCATTTTCCACATTTTCCGGAATCAGACCAACCACAAATGGAGAAGCGTAGCCATCCGAATCCGCCGCCGTAGCATCATCCGTGTCCATAGGACTAGGTTCGTCCTCACTCGAGCTAAAATATTCCCGCCCCACAACTCGCCCTCCACCTTCCGAGATAGCCCTAAACACTTGACCATAGCCAATGTTTCCATCACGATGTTCCGACAAGGCCCCTTGAGGGTATACACGACGAGCAATAGAATTTTGTAGTATAAAGTCAAACCTTTGACTCTGCTCATGGTTTGTGTAAGTCGGTAGTGGAGTGTTGCTTGGGAACGGGGCCACCGGCGAGGGAGCCTCTGGCATTGCCTCTTCCAACGAAGCGTTCCTTCTAAAATTTGAAAGACCATCCCTACTTTGAGTTTGTGAAGTTTCCAAATTTAAGGTTAAGTTGTCTTGAAAAGGAGTAGGATTGCCTAGCTCCAAAATCCTCACTTGCTGTTGAGAGGGTGGTCCTTCTTGAATAATATTGGCCTGCAAATTAGGCCCAACCCCCACAGGCCCAGCAGCTCCCTCCAATCTCGGCCCACCATCACCTTCAAACCACCCCCCCCAATTTGCATTCTCTCTGTCTTGCATGTTCAGCCCACTCGGCCCATGACCAGAAGACCCACGAGTAGGGGAAGCCTCATGGGCTTCTAACCGGACCAAAACAGAAGCAGTGGAGTGCAATGGAGTGGCATGGGCCACGTGCAGACCCGGCCCATCAGCGTCAGGCCCCACCCCAGCAGCTTCAGCACTGGCAGATTGGGCCAGTGAGTTGGACGGCCCATTACCCAGCCCAGCAGCGTCCATTTCAGTGGACTGGGCCTGCACAAATTCATGTCCAGCACTAACCTCCCTTTGATTGAATTGGGCTCCCTGATTACTCGGCCCAGCAGGCTCCCTGAACCGATTCTCTTCAAAGCTTGAATTATTTGATGGGCTAGATGGACCCCCATTCTCTGTTGGGCCCTGCGATCCACCACCCCGACCTGGCAGCCCACTAGCACTAAAAACAGCCCCTTGAAATGGCGCTTCATTAAAGTTGAAAGTTTGACCCGGAGCGATGCGACCCCCGAACGTGGTCCCAAGATCAAAATCTAGAACAACATCCGAGGTATGAAATCTAGGAGAGGGTGGACCCCCATTCGGTACTAGTCGTACGGAAGGAGTAAGATTTCGTTCCGTGCATGTAAATGCACGTAAATCGAGGGAGAACATCGTAAACACTTGATCCACTTCCATAACCGGCACCCCCTTTTCAATAAAAGAGATTAGTTGAGATTCGATGTTGTTGCGAACCGTTTCGATCCTAGTGGTGCATCGTGTAACCTTGTGTCCAATGCAACCACATCTCACACAATACTTGAAGAGCTCTTCATACTTGAATTGAATCCAAATGAGAGTGCCATTATCCAAGCTCAAGAAAAATCCAGGAATAAGAGGGGACCCCAACTCAACCATCACACTAAGACGTAGGAAGTCAAGCCTCGGAACCACCGAAGGCTCCGGTTCTAGTAGGAATGGTTCCCCGAATAACCGACCCGCCAATTCACCCATTCCCGGGGTAATGAACTCAAAAGGCAAGCCACACACACGAACCCAAAACTTAGCCATAGGGAACCTTACCGTATGAGGAACGGTGTTTTCCGTGAATGGGCATAGAGCTATGATCGCCCCTTCGATCACGACCTTGGTTCGACGGAGCAAGCTCCACCTATCTTCATCATCTTGACAATGGAACACGAACAAATCCCCCATCTTCGAGACATGAATGTGAGCCCTCTTCCTCCACCTCGTGTTTATTGGAGGAATTGTGTGTTAGGAGTGTTGGTTGATTATCGTAATAACACATACGGAATTACTAAACCAAAACCTTATTGAAATAAGTAAAAAATAAGACTGTAATAGGACATGAGACAACAAAGCATATTGAAGTGATCCGTCTTAAATTAGCACACGACAGACCGAATAACAACGTGAAACAATGTAGTTCCCTTAACGTCCAAAGCAACATTAGAAGGGTTGCATTGTTTTACAGGAGAACAATCAATGTAGCTTCACATAAACATTCCCACAACATTGCAACAAATTGTGAGAATGAAGTGTGATTGTGTGAAGCAATATTGTCTTTATTCTTAAAGGATGGCTATGACGTATTCCTTTGCCAACAATAAGAATATTAATGTAATCAACTGGAATGCTATTCGAAATCCGCTTTTACTGGAATCGAAATCCACATTTCATGTGAACTTCCGAATACGCCCTTTGATTCTCCCCCTCCCTAACCACCCAACACAACCCTTCCAACACCGAAAACCACCACCCAAGACATCCTACCACCCAACACCACCCTACCATCAACAAACACCACCCTACCATCAACAAACACCACCCTTAATTTATTTTTTTATTTTTTTATGAACTTTGATTGTGGTGGCGCCTTGGCTAGGCG
>SNQN01013293.1:0-13680 GCA_008642245.1 Bassia scoparia | reverse complement strand
GTCTTAGGCTTGGCGTTTCATATTATTTAGCCTACATACTCTTTGAAAATCTTCTCGCCCGCAACCTGATACAATATCCTAGTTAAAGAAGAACTAAAGCGCAATTTCATGAAGGCGCATCACAAAGAGAACTAATAAAACCGTCCAATGACAAACGTTTGTACGGAAACAAGAGAAAACCTGAAATGCTAATTCCGTGGCATAAACTACGGAACTCAAGTTATTTCCATACTAAAATGCACCGGAAAAAAGTTTCGGTTTTTGATACCTATAACAGGTGTTCATGATCACGTGATACGCGCAAGTCAGTGACTTCTGCTTCTTTAATTAAAAATGATTGTGAATATGTACGTTAAATACTTGTCTTTGGCCCAACTCGCACATACCAACATTTTTGCAAAATCATTGCCTAAGAGGGAACGAAACTCACCATTGGAACGCTTTGCTAGTCGCTCTTACTTTAAATTTTAACTTAGACAACTGGAAACAAATGATAAGTTTTCTTTAGAGGAGCACATTTCATAATATATTTTTCTTATAATTTTTTTAAAAATTAAAAATTTTCTATAGCTTTTATGGTCGGCACTGCTAATCGATTTTTCAACGAATTTAATACCTAATCTATATGCCAATACAAATTAATTAAAAAGTATCAAATGAGTCGCAGTTCCCAAAAGATTACACGACGATTCCCAATTTTAAACCAAACAAAATGACAATTGAATTCCTCGTACATGAAGTTTTTCGATATTTTTCATAATTTTTTGAACTGGTCGCACAATAATAACTATAGTTATGAATTTCTCCTGACCTAATAAATAAGCGGTATCCGCGGTAGAGCCCAACAAAACCAAGTCGAGCGCCGACCCCAATAATAACGGAGGGAAAACATTGCCCGAGAAAGACTAAAGAACCACGAGAAACAACTTCCTAAAGTAGGAATAGGTCTCCTGCTATACGGCCAGAAGGCTAACTGTCCTAAGTGATTAATAATCCTTGGTGCGAAGTTATGGCACTCCTGCTTCTAGGTATTCCAGGAAGCGCGCCCTCCCTAGCCTAAATACACCCAAGCGACAATGAGCGAAAGGCCTCGTAACGTAAACAAGAAAATATTTGAACCAAAAAATTACCCCGACCAAGCATAAACGCCTAACTAGGCCCACCAGCGAACAAACCTCACCCAGAACGAAAATTATGGTCAAATCGGATTGTATAGGGCCGGCCGACGAAATTTACGCCCACCATCACGTTTCCTCACGTGGGAGGAGAGTCGCTATTAATGAGTAGAGGAACAGAATGTCCAGTAATTATTTTATAACTCAAATTATTGTCTGTAGGTAAAGTATACGCCCCCCTCTATACGCCCGAACCTCCAGTACGGCCACTATTAGTTTCTACCTATGGTAAAAAAGCACTCTCTAAAATAACACACTGAAAACCTCTCAATCACACAAATTCTAATCTGGCATTCGTTAAAACACAGTTTAACAATCACACATTCAACATTCAATTACAGACGTTATCTTTCTCACAGGTCTAATAGTTGGGGGTAAGGCTATTAAGTAGCGTGAAGCATCGTTCTCAGATCAAAAAGCACCGTTGTTGCAAGTACAGATTGAAGTCAATGTCTCAATTTCTTATACACCTTTTGTAGGAGTGTTCCATATCGGAGTAAGTTATCTCGATCCTGATTTCGAAATTATCGAATAATCGAAGTTCGATAGATCCGTTTTATTTTTCCAATGTTATCCTTTCTATACTATTACTAACTACCTAAACATGGAATACGGTAATTACATATTACTTAATACTTTAACTACTTATGTACAGATATAAATACAAATTATAAAACAATTATAAAAAAGTTTAATAGCAAACCATACAATAAATAATAATATATTAATACCTATTAAAGACCCCTATATACAATCATCGGAAAATCTCCAGTGCCAAAAAGTATCGAAATTCGAAGTATAAATTCGGCAAAAAAGCGTAATACAATGTATGACACGACTATTTTGACAAAAAAAGAAAGAAAACTGGAAAAGAAACAGACAGAACCCCAAAAACTGAGCTAGACACCAATTGGCCCAAGATGACGACGAAGGTGAAGTTGTGAGATTGCAGTAGAATTCCCTTAACGTAAATTTCTAGTTCGAGTTAAGGTGCGAGATATAATCTGATATGATTAGAAAAACACAAAACTTGATAAAACAAGTATGCAAGAAATCGGAGCGTCATTGCTGATTGAGTGCCAGAAAGAGAAATGCCAGGCCAAAGCAGGAAAAGGATGAGAGAGCTGAGACCTCGCCTGACAAAGTGAGCGGATGGAGCTGCAACTGCCGCCGAACGCAGAAGAAATGAGCACAGGGAGACGCAGCACCGGAGCACAGTGGGACGCGAGTCTTGGGACGAGGGCAGAGAAAGATGAGGGGAGGAAGGAAAAAGGCGAGCAGGAAGAGTGGCAACAAAGGGGAAAAGGAAAGTAGAATGGGGTCGAGAGGATGAAAAACTGCAGAAGATCACCCGCCTTGACCACTATCGCGTACGGCTTAGGAGGATTAGGAAGAAACGACAAGAGCAGAGAACCTTGGAGAAAGAGAAAGTATCAATGCATTTCTGATTCATCTCAATCACGGTTCTCCAAATTAAATTGCGGCAGCCGAGCGTGCAGGTTTGAAATTTTGTAGATTTTCAAGTTGCCGGAGCTACTAGGAAGTTTAAAAAAGCCCAGATATTTTTTTATTAAAATTCGGAGTATTTCAGATATCCGAAATACTTAAAAATTTATAAGATGCCGTAACCCGATTCCCGATAATGAGGATACCACTCCTCGTACTCTAATTCTCTAGCTAGCACCCCGCTTCCCCAAGGCCCTATCCGCGATATACCATAGTGACCAAAAACTATTCACCAAAAATTCACCCACAAGCAGGCAAACAAGAGCCAAACTAAACTAACAGCATTAGAAAGAGGCCTTGATGCCGCATTCAACCAAAGAATGGATCGAAGTATGACGACAAGGGATGATCCACAAAAAACCGTTATGGATCGACCCGGATCCACGGACATCGGAAAAATCGGAATCGGCATTATTTCTGATATCCGCAACTAACACAGCGCCCCTAACCCTATTTACTTTCTATGCAAAAATTAAAACAAGAATATGACATTAACAAATTACTCGACCAATTGACATTAAAATCATAATACAAATTAGCAAACACAATGAATTACTTTGGAAATATAAGCCCGGAACTATGCATAGTCTTATAGAGTTCAAGACACCAATACCTACCTTTATGGTCTCTAAACAAGACGCGACAATTTACATACTCATTGGCCTAAATATGAACCTCCACAACATACGAACGGGAGAAAGGCACCAACCCCCGCATCCCCACCTATTTA
This sequence comes from Bassia scoparia, assembly GCA_008642245.1. Classification (NCBI taxonomy): domain Eukaryota; kingdom Viridiplantae; phylum Streptophyta; class Magnoliopsida; order Caryophyllales; family Amaranthaceae; genus Bassia; species Bassia scoparia. The sequence goes on along the minus strand of SNQN01013293.1, from coordinate 10,269 downwards.
ACTACACATATGCTCCTACCTACGCCTTGCGTGGGAGACAATCCTATAGTCGATTTGGGTATGACAGTGTCTTTACGTGAGTTGCGGGGCAGATACAGAACCCTAGGGGATAAAAGAATTCGCTACATAAGCACACTCGATCCCCTATGGCCTCTCTAGCTACGCTACGGATCAAACTCACTCGCATGTGCTCACTATACGTTCCCAAGACAACCCAGAACTCCTATAGTACATATTCTTAGGCACACTCCATAGTTTGTTCCATTAGATCGCCTTTCCTTGCTTATATCATCACCTCTTTCTATGACCTAACAAACTTGATATGGAGTGTCTTAACCTATCATCTTTATTAACATACTCACACGAAACTGGCAATTAGAATCTCAATGAATGCAAGGCTATCCCCGAGATACATGCTACCATTATTATTCAGATGATGCCTTACAGCGAATCCCACCTTGCATATCTTCTACAAGTTCTCATTCATCCTCACAAACCAACCAGAGACCGAGCCCTGGACATAATCTGACAGAATAGGGTTCACAAACCTTGATATAAATTCCTATTTATACAGAATGTCTTGTAAAGCAAGGAAAGGGACCAACTAAACAACTAGACCTCTAACCCTCACCGGACAGTCAAAAGCCACCCCCGAGTCCGGGCATAAGAAGAGAAACACGACTTGACTTCTATTTATTATTAAGAGAGTGAGAATCATGGATATTTCGTCGGTGAATACGTGTGGAAGTGAGTCCAAATCGAAATTGCAATTAAAAGATGCCTTGATTCGGCATACCAGGGGCCAATCGTACAAGAAGCAGCGGTAGCCGACTGGACAGCAACGACCAGCGACAGCTAAGGGAAGAAGACCAACTGGAGCTTTCAAGAGAAGGGAAAGATAGACCTTCACGCCCACACCATGTGGAAGCGCTCACACCGCTAGGCGTAATACTATTATTTCAATGAAAATACTTGCCGCCCTCATACCTACAGCTTATTTCTTATTATAGCTCTCAAAAAAAGAATATGCGAGTTCCTAAAACTTTATGCCGGCGGTGACCACCAAGCACAGTGGATTACACCCTGGATCTCTCCCTCAAAGTATAACCAGTGAGATTAGCGTGTACTTTGGGCTGCACATCCGCAACTAGTCTGACCACAGGAGCTCACCAGAAAACTAGACTAGAGAGAGAGGGCTTACCTCTTTCCATTCTTTCCGAATTTTTGCTCATTCCTGAAACACGCGATAGGCAAGGCTTAAAAATCCGTCCAGCTCATGATCCTCCCGACAAAGACGTTAGTGACCCACTATCCACGTTCTACTCGATTGTCGACAATGAATACAACAGACAACTCTACACTCAGTCACTCATTCATCCCACACTAGTGCCCAAAAATCTCCTAAGTAAATTCCTATATTCTTACTGAACACCAAATGCACATCAACCAAGACGCTACAAATACCCCCGGCCTTTTCAAAATGCGTCGCACGCATTTACACCGTATAGGCACAGACCAGCCAACGTCTCCACGTATGGAATCGCCCGCAATTGACAGCCAGAACAACAAGCATAAGCATTTTCATAACGTCTTCCCTGCGCTCATAGGAGTCCTTTTACTAAAACTCCGAGAACCATGATTTGGTGCAAGCACAAGTTATCCTTAATTTAAACAAATAGCTGTGGATACACAGACCACAATACACACTAATTAATAAAATACAACACTATTCCAAATACCAACAACATTCTTTTGATAGCCTACTATGTCGTGGCACATCCCTTTCTCTAATCTAATAAATAACACAGCAGGTTTCAAATCTTTCTTATTTCTGTTCACCTTACACTTTATAAGTAAATGTTTTATCGAAGTCCTTATATAAGATCCCAAAATGCACTAATGAAAACGACTCTCATCAGGTGCACATGACAATTTTCGAAAAGTATCGAAATCACGAATTATTATATGAAAGAACTTTTCCCTTCAATTTTTTTACGCGCATAGTATACAGCATCAAAATTTGAATTAATGAAAATCAATCTCGATAGGATCTAGGTCCATCGTTGATCCCAGTAGCGAGTACGGGGCTCATCTACCAATGCCTATGTCCAATTAAAATGAGCAATTAAACATATAACACAAATCCTGAGAGTCCTAACCACGCTTCTCAAAATATAACTCAATCTACAGATGGGATTCTTTCTAGCTCATCTTTCCTCAAATTTCACAAAATAAGAGGTTCTTCTTGGCTTTCACAATAAACACATATTACTCTTATCCTCGTTTCAAAATGCGAAGATAGGACATCCTACCGGATATCAGGCATAATGAAGTGTGCCAAGTACGATTTAAATCTTTGGATGGTTCTACTCCTCTCCCCGCATGACTCATTTGATTATCTAAACTCCACTTCTATCTATCATGTGTCTAGAACCAGCTATTTTAACACGCCACAAATCTCCCTACCTGAACCATTGCAACATAGACATAGAGAACACAAGAGAGCCTTTCCCCTATAGAGGATAGCGCCTTAGAGTCTCCTGTTCACTAAATCAAGAGTACAACGACGAACACCGCTCCGATGGAAGCGTATAAGAAAAGCCTTTACATCATGCGGAGAATCTAAGTACGCGACAACATCTTACCTTCTTCACGGCCCGGAATTTTTTATTGTCTTCTTGTGTCTACTATATTTAATACCATCGCGAGAGAAAAAAGACGTTAGCAGGTTGAAAATTCCCCAAAATTAGAATGAAATTTAGAGTCTCAGAAAACATCCTTCGATCTACTTGCAAACAATCTCCATACACTATTTCTGAGGGTGAGCATTCTGACCCTACTCTTGTCAATCAGGGAGGCGGCTTTGATCGACGGTCTATTCCCACTTCCATTTCACATTCAGAATACCATAAACGCAATAAGTTAAAGCTACTGACAGTTCCCTTCGATCAAAAATCTTAACGGCAATTCCTCAACACTACTGAAACATACACGAAGAGATATAAGCCAAGTACATGGATAATCTCATCTACGGTAGCCATTTACCAGAGAACTCAGAGCTAAAGAAATGAGCTAACAATAAGATAGTACCTGACATGATAATAAATGATTATACAAAATATAAAGACTTCACATCGTTTCAGCTCCACACCATCCATTGAACACCTAAACTTGTCCAACTATTACAGAGGAGACACATAAGACACAACTAAATTAATCAAGATATATTAATGCCCCTAAAACCGAAAATCATACTCTATGAAACGATGCGTTTACCATATAAGTCACAATCCAAAAACCATTAGGAGGACCACTTTATCGCGGAGAAAAGTCCAAAGACAGTCAATCTAATCTAACAGGAGATATGAATTTACAATATTATATCAAGACTATATAGGAGAGAAATTTAGCTCCCAAATGTATTAAGATATAAAGATACATATCAGAACTTAGAATTCATATGAGTCCTTTACATAAACCAATGTTCATCTCCAAGACATCCTACATCTTACTAAGTGACTCGGGCACCCACCCCTCAAAACTAGGGCAAAACTCTCTCTCACGCTCTGGAAGGAGATATGCTGCTTCCGACCCGGACCGGGCTTATTCTCTTTCTGGGAAAAAGATTGTTATGCAGCGCAATTGGTAGAAAAGAAGAAGCTCATTAAGTTCCCCACTCACCACCCTCAACCTCTCTCTACGATAGTTCCTTGAGGGATTCAAAATACATTACATGATTCCCTAATTAGACTTAATATGAATGACATTATTCATCGGACTTTCCATTCAATTATGAGTCCCTCTAATTACCAGAATCGAGAGTTCTTTATGTAATAATCTTTTGATACCCATATAATTCGAGACTATCGAAACAATTATCTCAAAATATAGACTAACTCGTCCATGACTTTATTTTCCAATTAAATTCTCCTTTATCTACCACAAAATTATTCCCCACTCTTAACCTACTTGGCGAAATACTCAGTGAATTTATCAGCTCAAACACAATTATTTTCCAAAAACAATACCTCTTCACAGAACAAACAAGGACACAAGTAGTATGCACACAACTGAGACAAATAATTCACATACAATACCCAATACCTAATCTTTATATTCCTCTATTAATTAAAGATCCATTTCAATAAATCCATCAAACAATAAAACAATATTTTAAACACATAAACTAACCTTGAATAACGGTCTGATGGTTATTTCCATCTTTCACAAAAATAAATACTCAATGAACTTCAAACAAGCTTTCCCCACAAGCAAAAAAACCTCTCCGCCGTACTAACATTAATGGAACACTTGCCACCTAATTCATACTATTGCACCTCGAAAACTATACTCTCTGTAATTCATACTCTATTTCTCTGTAAAAAATTCCATATTTCTTACAAAGAGAGCATTCTACTAAACAGCTACTATTGCTACATCACAAGCCCCCCCCTTCCACACTATCTGTACCAAATAACGGTACATAGTTAGAGAAATACGCTAAATTGTTGGATATTTTATTAATTCGTTTTAGAACACGCGTGCCAATGTAATTAAAAGTTAATCAATAACACTTCTCCCATGCCTAATAATCTATATAAAGTAATAATAATTATGAGCTTCATAATTTCTATCCACTATTCACTCATTACCTCGAATAACTCAATAATAATAATATAATCAGATTATAACTCTAAATAAAAGGAAAATCATAACGTACAATAACTCTAAGAAGATAATTATTGAAGTAATATCTACAAATAATAGGAAATAAATAAGAGTACATAATATTGAGAGAAATGTTACATGTATGATATAATAAATTAAAATAAAAAATCAAGAACAGCGGAGCAAGAAACTAAGAGACGTATCAACATATAGAAGACAGTAACAGAATCGGAGAGAGTGTCTTAATTATGGAATAGAACGTGATAGAGAGTAGCATACTAATTGATTGAACCCATTTCGAAGATGACAATACCTATTGAGGAGAGGATATGCGTCACAATGTTCATATCTAAAAGCAACTCTGTATTTACACACAATTGAAAGAGATCGCGCAGTTAGAATGTAGCGAGGTAAATTCCAATTACTAAGACCTTATCGATGCACTAGACAATACACACAGCTGTTGCAGGGTGGAGAAAGAAGTATTGCTACGTAAGACTTCTTGTACTGAACTAGACCTCTTAAAAGAACTGACTACATTTACCTTGCAGAGTAGCGGAGGAAAGTGGGGGATCTAATTTTAGCTATTTGGGGATAAGACAGAATGAAAAGCATTAAACATCCCGTACATATCTTTGCACTGGAATCTGCGTTAGTTATATTGACACAAGATATTTGCGTTACCATTCAATTAAGCTAAGTTGTTAAAGTAGCCTGGGGGGCTCTGATACTACGATAACACAATTACGATTTCTCCATATAACTTTCCGAATACAGAGTCCTATGCAACGTACTTTTTCTATCTCGAATACAATAGTCTAAGGCGTTATATCTCCACTCCGTTACGATTTTTGCCATAATTCCGAAATACTGCTACGCGATCGATATTACGGGATTTAAAGAACCGTCGACTAGATTCTCGGACCGAGATCTAAACGTGAACTCCGATTTTCAGGAAATCCCGGACGTAGGTCCGTCCAATTTTAGACCATTTTTATAAAAAGATGAATTTGTCATTTGGCTTAAGCCTTATATAATTTAAATGGCCTGACTATTCACGATTACATCCTAGACTGCACAGAGAAAGTCAATCACGATAGTTAGTTACGCTTAAGACATGGCCCTTGTTGGTTCTGTTGGCTGGTTTCATATACCGTTATCTCTGAAATATGGACTGACTGATACCTGAACTACTCTGCAACAAGCCCTCTGAAATTATTATTTCTACACATCTCCACTCTCTCAACCTACTCAACCGACTCACTGCCTCTCACAGTTTATGTTTTTGCGATGTGACATTTTTCGCGTATTTAAGATTATTTATAATATCGATCACGAGTACTATATTAGCTCAATTAAGATCAATGCATTTGTATTCCTTAGCTGATTCTATATGCGCCTGTGATTTTTACAGAATTTTTAGATTTTTTAGCGAGCGATGTTGTTTAAATGATTGTACAGGGTTATTTTTTAACTGGATTTGTATGGGATTATAATTTTTAATTTTTATAGTGATTTGCCTATCAATTTATGACTTCGGAAATCTGGATATATCCGGATTAGCCGATTCCAGGAGAGAGACTTTTACTATTCCTACCCGGAAATTCGAGATAAATTAGATCTAGATTAATCGGATCTGTGCTGTGATTCTGAATGAAAAAATTGACTCTAGCTGGTTTCCGAAAATTCCGAGTTAACTCCGGAAACATTTCCCGTGATCTGGCTACATTAAATTATATTACCGTGTATCAGATTTTACAACGAAACACACCTGCCCTTGTAAACCCTCTATGATTCTAAGCCCTGTTTTCATTCACAGGGATGGATCTCACTTTCACCCTTTCGATGTGTTTATATATAAACTCATGACTCTTAATGATGAGATTTCGAGTTAACCTTTCTATGTACTTCTTCTTACATGCATGGAGGATTGGAGAGTTGTAGTGCAATGCTTGGGCACAAACGTACAAGTTGTGAAGAAAAGTTTGAGCAACGCTTACCACTAGAACGTTGCACTAAGCTGCTTTTCAATTGTCTAGCAATGCGGTATTTATAGTCACTCCAGTGAGGTCAGTGCTAAGCTTCAAGACCTCGGCTATTCAGCGACTGGCGGTCTTTTCCAACCACTTATTTCAAAGGGGAAAGGACCTTAGGAATGTAGCTTGGTCGGAGGCGTACAGAGAATATCTTTAGACCGGATCTCTGAAATGAATCTCTTTCCCGTCTCTCAGTTGGGGTTAGCTAGTGATCATTTGTCCTTTCTGCTTCCTATCACCGAGACTTCTGCACGAGCCCATAAGGCAACTACTGTATTTTGAAGGCCTAAGCCGTAGGCTAGAAGAGCAAGGAGCTAGAGTAGCAAACTGGGCATACTTGCAATCAGTCCTAAGCCAGCAAAAGTCAGGCCATCGATCCTTCACTCCTAGCAGCGCTTAACTCGAACAGCAAGTTTAGGCAAAAACGGATATTTGCAAAAAAGAGGCGATTATTCACCTTCCACAGCGAGAATCCCTGAATCTATATTTCTATATGATGAAAGATTGGCTATTCGATGAATTATGGCAAGGCTCTTGCTTTCCTGCGTCTCCTGTTCTCTTTAACTTCTTAGCAGTTCTTTTCCTTCAACAAGGACTTGAAGCTGTTTGTCTTTGTACTTTTTTTCAAAGTACTCTTTTATCTCCTTAGATAGAGGCAAGTCTTAATCTTTTCTTTTATTATCCCCAAAAATAGAGTGAAAATCGGAAATCGCTACCTCGGTTCACTTGAGTGGAGCAGTAAGTGCAATCCTTTGTTCCTATAAAAAGGAGAGATTCCCGGGTTCATTAGAAATTTCTAAGTAAAGAAAAGAACACGTTGCACTAATGAGTTTCCATAGAGAGATAACCTCCCCACCCCAAGTCTAATGTCCTCTCGAAAATCGGATACCTTTTCGTATATTCATTCTCCCATTCTTGCTGGTCTGTCTCGAGGCGCTGAAGCGTTTTCGTTTTTGAAATGGTAAGTACGTTCAGAGTGTGGCACAAAGAGGGGAGAGGAGGGTTTCGAAGAATTGAGATTTTGAGACTCTCTTTGATTCAATCACTAAACAAAGGAAGTAGCCAAAATTCATAAGAGAAGAAAGTATGCTTAAGTCAACAAGCAACGGTTTAATGAGCAGGTAGCGAAACCTATAGCGTTAGTCACTAAAGCCGTTTTCTTGCTCCGAAACGCTTTTCTTTTTTCGTCGAGATTGGGTTGTCGTCTTCAGTGGTACTTTCGATACAAGATCGAAAGAATGCATTGGTATGGAGCCCGGCATTTGAGAAGAAGACGCTTCAGAGGCGAAAGGCCCATGGGGAGATACCGTCTGTGATCCAATGGATCTCGATGGGGAACCGTATCAAGCTCCGGGCTAGTCTGCCGCTCTTTGACTTTTTCAAACTTAGTCGAAGCTGAAACATCTGAGTAGCTAAAGGAAGGAAATCAACCGAGACCCTGTAGTAGCGGGGCGAGAGCGGATTGGTTTGAGAGAAAAACACAACGATTCAAAAGCCCAGCAAAGTGTTCACTTCTTGTTTTCGCCAGTTTCATTCGATTTTTGTGGATGGATGATGGAAATCCAGCAAAGCTACGCGCTGAAAGGCTTAGCTAAGCTTTCAAGCCACTTACGCCTTATTTTTTAAGGCTCCAGGGCGCAGGAAACTGTATGTGAAAATTTGGAAGATTGCCAAAGAAGAGTGTTGTAAGCCCTGTAGATGTCGTTCCCATGGTTCGATCCTTCCCAGTAAAATCCGGCTGTTTCGAGATTCTGATCGCTTCTTAACGCGAGAAAGGGGACCACCCGTCTAAGCCTAAGTATTCCTCAATGAATAGCTACCAAAAGTACCGTTAGGAAAGGTGAAAAGAACCCATTTAGGGAGTAGCAAATAAGAGAAACCTGAGATCAACGATGCAAACAATTGCGAACAATCAGTCGAAGGAGCGGAGCAAGAATACGGCAGCGCGTGACTAACGCGCAACAGAGCAAGAAAGCCTAAGCGCTAACGCGCAACGGATTTCGCGCTAGTGCGCTCATCCCTTGCTTGTTCGGTAGCTCACCCGTTGCTTGTTCCTTTACTTTTGATTCTATTAGTAAAGCGCACTCACTCTAACGGCGTACCTTTTGCATGATGGGTCAGCGAGGAAATGGGAACAGCGGCTTAAGCCATTAGGTGTAGGTGCTTTCCAGAGGTGGAATCTTCTAGTTCTTCCTATTTGACCCGAAACCGATCGATCTAGCCATGAGCAGGTTTAAGAGAGCTCTAACAGGCCTTGGAGGACCGAACCCACGTATGTGGCAAAATACGGGGATGACTTGTGGCTAGGGGTGACAGGCCAACCAAGATCGGATATAGCTGGTTTTCCGTGAAATCTATTTCAGTAGAGCGTATGATGTCGATGGCCCGAGGTAGAGCACTCAATGGGCTAGAGTAGCCCCCATTTTGCCCTACCAACCCCAGGGAAACTCCGAATACAGGCCTAGACCGTTTGTACAGACAGACTTGTTGGGTGATAAGATCCAAAGTCGAGAGGGAAACAGTACAGATCGTACGCTAAGGTCCCTAAGCAATCACTTAGTGGAAAAGGAAGTGATCGAGCGATGACAACCAGGAGGTGGGCTTGGAAGCAACCATCCTTTGAAGAAAGCGTAATAGCTCACTCTTCTAGCTCCATGGCACCGAAAATGTATCAAGGCTCAAGTGATTCACTGAAGCGACGAGACCTTGAAAGCTGCTTTTTCAAGTGTAAGTAGCGTGACGTTCTGTCAATCGGGGAAGGTTTTTGGAGACAACATCTGGAGATATCAGAAGTGAGAATACTGACATGAGTAACGAGAAATCCTGTGAAAAACATGATCGCCTGCCAGCGGAAGGCTTTCTGCGTTCAGTCAATCTACGTAGAGTGAATCGGTCCCTAAGGAACCCCCGAAAGGGCTGCCGTCCGATGGGTACACGAAAGTGACGAAGTTGCTTTGACTATAGAACCATGCCTGTCTGTTGGAGCGAATTGGATGATCGGGTCTTCGAACCTTAGCATATAGTATACTAAGATCTTCGAACCTCTTCCCCTCACTCTCCTTTCCCTAATATGAAACTTGAGTCATCAAAGCCTTTTTGACTTGGCCTGGCCCGGTCGCCCTACGCGACTGGCGCTTCAAAAGGTAGTTTCTACTTGCTTACTTGTTAGAGTAAGGCGAAACTCTCGTCCTAGTTTGGCGATCTAAGGGGCGGACACTTTTTGTTATCTAAAGGGGAAGACTGATCAATGGGCGAACACTCGGCCCAGCGGACGAACATACCGAGCTCCGGCTCCGCGCACCTGCTGACACCTTTCAAAGCACTTTCTAGAGTACGCTTTAGTTTTAGAATGTGTCGTTCATCCATACTCGTTGGAGTAAGCAAATTGGCATTACCTTACTCATTCAAGTAAGCAAGTAGTCGAGTTCCTTCGCCTTACGAGTCTACAAGCCTTTCTCATTTCAGTGCTCGAGCTTGAGCTGATGTCCGCTCAAGGGGCTGGATGAAGTGTTTGGTTTGATAGAACCAGGAGCCTTTAGTCTTTTGATTAGAGTAGAGGTTTCAG
>SNQN01013292.1:0-13681 GCA_008642245.1 Bassia scoparia | reverse complement strand
AAAAAACCTAAACGCTACTGTTGGTAGCTTGTTTATTCAGATAAAACGCTATTGATAGTAGCGTTCCAAATAAAATGCGATTGTCGATAGCGATTTGCCCAATAAAATTAAAAAATTAAAAATTTGAATCCGAACCTACTGGAATATTCGTTAATTATTTTTATTTCCGTCGAAATTGGTATTATTGACAAACTTGAGATTATTTGCGAAAAAATTCGTAACTTTTCTAATCCTCCAACTATCAATTCACTTGATATAATAAAAAACTGCAGAGTACAGTACAAATTATTTCAACTTATTAAAATTACTACCCGTATCTAAGTCTCTTCCTGAGATAATCCAACTTCATACTTCTAATACTATATAAAAAGATGGCTTGCTATTCATATTCTCCAATTCCCAATAATAAATTCATGTGCATTCTAAAAAAAATTCCTTCTTCCTCATCCAATCCCACCTAATCTCTTTTTTTTAAAAAAAAAAAAATGCCCACTCCTAAATATAACTTTATAAGCTAACCGCCCCTAACTAAATTTTTTAAAAAATAATAAAATTGTCATAACAACCCCACCACATAGAAAAATAATAAATACTCCCTCCTTTTCACTCAATTCATGTCACTCATACTTTCACGTTTGTCAATGCACAATTTATTATGCTAAGATCTTTAGTTATACATTAATAAAATCATATAAGATTGTATTTAATTTTTATAATCTAGTGATTGTACTCATTAAGACGATTCAACTAGATACATTAATATATCCACTTTTATATATTAACGGAAATTTTGGAGATTCTCACCAACTTTTGAATAGCTGACAGTTTCCTTATGACATTGATTTAGTGCATAGAGTAAGTAATAAACATCAATTTCCTAAAAGTATACCAAAAAATTTTGTAAGAGAAATGATGAATTTTATCCATTTATATATGCTCATATATTTTACATATATATTTGGAAAAAAAATCATATGATGTGGATTTTTTGCGTAATCAGTGGAAAAAATATTAATTAAATGAATAAGTAATAGCAAAACATGAAACTGTAATTTTAATAATAAACCACTCATACTCATACTCTTTCTTTTTCTTTTTACTATTGTTAGTTTTTTTCTCTAAAAAAATTTCTCCCCAAATACCTAACTTCTTCTGTAATCATCGAAGTTACCATCATCTCTTTGATGTGTATCCCAATTTTTCTTCTTTTTTTTGTTAGTTTGTTCATGAATAATCGCCTTTCAATCTCTTTATGAGAGTTTTATCCCAATTTTTGGTTTTTCTATCTCTTTAATGAGAATTTTATCCCCAATTTATGGTTATTATTATCTTTTTGGTGAGAGTTTGGAGTGTAAATTTCTTGTCTCCTTATGAAAGATCGGATTATCTAGGTTCGTTTTGTTTTCGAAGAATGGGATTTAGGCGTTCACAATCTCAGAAGAATTCAAAAAATCACAAAGTATATTCACCCAAACAACTACGCATCAGCGACCTTATGCTAAATCAGACGGAACTCACAAATGTAATTGCTTCGGATGAAATTTTTTTAAGACATATTTAAATCGAATCTACGATGTAATTAATCTAAGGTGTTTTGTCACATGTTGAAAAATTTGTTTTTCTTCCATTGATTGTCATGAAGTGTCTTAACTATTCTTATTAATGAAATTCTTATTCTCCAGTCAAAAAAAAAAAACTCATACTTGTAATATACTCCAACACATATAATAATGTTCTTACATAATCACCCTTACTCAATAACTTAAGATTTTAATTTAATCCAAAATATTAACGATATTTTTCACTAAATGTTATTCGAAGTACAACAACTCACTGCAATAAACACTCTTAATAAAAAAATCAATAGATTCAATAAGATGGTTCATACATAGTTTTGCACTTTGACATATCTTATTTCATGTGTGGTTTTGTACTCGCTCAATTTGTATAGTACAACATAATTGAAATTATTGATACAATTTACGCTCAAATTCTCTTATATGTCCATCACATATGTACAATCATATTTTTAAATGTCCGTGCATATACACAGCGATACAATACTACAATCTAGATTAAAATACACCAAAATATCATCTATCATTGGCATTCTCAAACAAGCACTATCACATTGTGTAACAATTGTAAATTACAGTTCGTACATGTTATTCTCTCACCTTGAGCATGTTACCTTCAATAAGCTCCTCCAAACTTTAGGCCTCTTCTTTCTATTCGATGGTGAGGAACAACATACTTTAATTAGTTCAATATTGAAGCAAATTGATATTTCTTACTATTTCTAAATGGAGCTTGAAATGGTGAGCATAGAAAGATGGGGAGTTGCAATTTTTTTGGACTTTATGAGAAATCACTATTTAGTACGTTTTTCAATATAACACGCTACTGATAATATTATCTTAGTGAAAACGCAACCAACACTAGCAAATATACCCATTAAATGCTATTGATAAATAGCGATTTTGTATGAGCTGAGGAAAAAAAATCAAACCGATCATACGTGGAACGGTATAATTGTAATAAGTTTTAATACCGAAGCAAAACTTAATTTTTGGATTCTGAGCATTATCTATGAAAAAACTAGCTTAATTTGTACGCGATGCGTGTTAATTGTTTTAGCTTAATGTTAAATTTTGTTTTATACGATGTAAATAAACACAATGACATAATGAAAAACATATAATAGTTTGATAAATATCGTGAATTGAAAAGAATTTACAAAAGAATAAACAAAAACAATTAAGTGAAATTTATAACAAACAATAAAAACAAATTAAAGTTAAATTCCTTACAAACAATAATAATACATGTAAAAATAAAATTTCTAAACAATAATGTGAAAAGTGAAAAACAAAAATAAAAGAATTTATAGTTGCAAGTTGCAACCACATTATAATCTTAGAATTATAATGTTATAGTAAGAAAAATATGTAAGTATTTATATCAATCAAGTAAGTGAATTTATATATACTTCCTCCGTTTCTAAAATTGTCTCACTTTGATTTTTTGAAAATAAATCGAGGACAAAATTTGGTGAAGTGATGAGTGTGTAGGTGGGGATCAAAAAAGGTTGATAAAAGGATTAAAGTAAGTGTATATTGGTGAATATTTTAAAAAATAAAGGTAAAATGAGTATTTAATTGTCGTCCCTACATAAAAGAGAGAAAATGAGTATTTTAATTATTAGACCCCATCCAAATTAGAAAAAAAAAATGCAAAATGAGGAGGCAATTATTGTGAAATTTCCCTAAAAAGAAGTTGAGACAATTTTAAGAAACGGGATTGAAGATATTTATGATATTATTTCTTTGAATAATTTTAAAGTAACTGATTGACTATGGATGAAAAAGTTGATGAAAGAGGGGATTAGTTATGTTATTGATATACTAGTATTTTTGCACGCGAAGCTGCGTGAGTATGTGTCAAAGAAAGAAATGTTTATAATTTTTTAATATCAATAATTCTTTGGTTTTTAGTTGTTCATTCAATATTCATATAATGAAGTATGTCAAAAGATGAGGGATAGCTCAAGTGATTAAACTTTCCTCCCGATTTCAGGAGATCTTGGGATCGATTCTCATCCCCCCTCAGTAGCCAATTTTAAATAGATGACGGTTGTACGATACAACTACGACACTAATTTTCCAAGTTGGTCCACTAAGTATGGTATCATGAATATAATTTGATTAGTGTAACCCAACTTTTAATATGAGATTCTTAGTTTTACATTTTTCTTCTTATGTCTCAATCCTAATCAAATTATTTTGTCAATTAAATTCTTTTTATTAGTGTAACTTAGCTTATGCAATGGTTTCATTGATACATGTTTATATATGATAAGAAAAGAAAATCAACTCTAAATATTGTTTAATTAGTATAATTGACATTTCAAATGAAATACCATATTAACTTGTTCAACCTTTATGTCAAATTGACAATTGAAGAGATAAAGAGATTATTAATTTTTTTTAAAAAAAATTATAATTAATTCATTAAGGGTATATGAGAATTTCATAGGGGACACCATTCTCCCCTTGGCTTTAATAATGAGATATTGCACATAGGAAATTTATTGATTGATTGAAGGATTGATTTGTTGTATGACTTAGGAAATTTTTAATTGATTTTTCTATTTAGAAACTTAAATTAATTGATTGAGCAACTGATTAAATCAAGAGTTTCAATTAAGAGTAATTGAAGAACATTTTTATCAAAGAATTAAATAAGGTTTGAATGGTTTCATTGATTATATTTAATAAGGGATAGAAGAGTAATTTCCTAGGGGAACACCATAGCCCCTTGACTTATATAATAGAGATATGCTCGAAAATCTGCACATTGCTTGGTAAACATGGGCTTGGGTAGCAACAATAGCTCCAACATTGTGTGAAGTTTATGATGCATACATATTAGATACCACAATATTAATGCTATATTTGCACAATTTAAACATAATTGATCCTACGAGAATACGGYTTTGATTGATTGATTGAACTAAGGTCCGGATTTCCAATTTAGAGTTGACAACCATCATATGGCTGATTGATAAAATACAAATTTCTATCCCTATCAAACAGTACTACCGCCAAAAAAATGCATTACTCATTTATACTCATTATAGCCTCAAAAGTGAAATACTCCTATTAACACCATCACCAACACTATCAAAATCATCAGGCATCCAAAGGCAGCTCTCCACAGTTGATAATTCTGCATGGCTTACGAGGACAATCTGTTCTGCTTGTTTCAGTGGATTCAAGCTTCCGGACAACATCCATYCCGTCAATAACATGTCCAAAAACAACATGACGATTGTCCAGCCAAGGGGTCTGCAAACATATCAACCAACAGGCATCAGAAAACTAACCTATACTTCTGAAAAATTGAGCTTCTGTATCACTTAGTATTGAATTATTAGGAATGAATGGCAAGAGCTCCTGCAGCTAAGGGCCATTCGCTCTGTGATGAGTTTCTGAATCTAGCTGAGTTAAAATGAAGCCAAAGTTAGTCTACAAGCAGGACTGAAGTATCAAAATATAGGTGATTCAGGATCTGAAGGATTATTCTGAACCTCAACAAGATTTAGGCAAATTCTGGAGAAGAATGCAATAGGATGCAGTGGGTTTGGTGAATCAAGATTKTTTGTTTTATGACCTTTTAGAAAACTTCTTACCACCCAAAACAGCTTAAGCATCAATCCAAAGAGATACTTGATAGTTGATACCTTTATCTCTTGGAAAATTTCCCCATATACCCCTGAGGTTAGGCCTAATAACCCATATACCCCTGAAGTTTTCGACTGACCTCATGTGCCCCTGAGGTTAAGAGTTAATAACTCAAATGGCCTTATGACTAACGACCGTTAGTTTTCCATCCAATTTAACCCTAAAACTAACTACTTAAACATTAACTAATTAAAACTAACTAATTAACCTTAAAAAAAACTAATTAGTTACTGACTCACCATGACAACCACCGCATTGGCCACCACCACCCCATTGACCACCACCACCCCATTGACCACCACCACTAACCACAACCCCAGCCACCAAGACCGTTACCCCAACCACTACAAGCACAATCACCACCAACCCACACTACCCCGAACCACCACAAGCACAAACACCACCTTCCCACACTAACCCAGCCACCGTACAACAACTACTACCCTTGCCAACCTCGAACCACCGCACAACCACCACCCTAGTCAAAAACAAACCCCACGCACCACCACCATGAACTACCATTCCTCCCAGAAACTTCGAAGCACACCTCCACAACTAGCCCATTTTTGAACAAACAACAAAAACGACAACAGCTCTTTCATATTTCGAATATGGGTAAACAACAACTCATAATCTAATAATTAAACAACAATAACCCAAATTCAAGAATTGCTGGAGGTGTGTGTTTAGTGGTGTGTGTTGGTGAACGCAGTGGGAGGGCGAGACGTTCAAGATCTGGGTTGTTGGTAAGATTTTAATCTTGGGTGTGGATAAACCCAGATTTTCGCAATTCAAACTCAAAATAGTGTGGGTGTCATGTGGCAGCTTGCAAGAAAGGGAGGATGTCATGTGGCGGGTGCAAAAATGGTCGGCCTTGTGTTTTAATAAGGAAGATAGATTTCTAAATCCACTTGAGCACTATTTTTTCAACCAAAAAAAAAATTATGCTGTCCATATTTCAGGAAAATGCTTGAGAATTATTGTGCCATGGGAATTTTAAATTAGTATCCTCTTCCGAAAACAAATTTCTACCATTTTAGCCATAGGGGAAGCTTACCCTTTGTTGATCGAATGGAAACCCTATTTTCCACAAAGAGAATGAAGATCACCTCATGACAAAGAAAATGCAAGCTTGCAGGACTCTATTACTTCCCTCATCGGAATGTTTATTTGAAGGTGTTTATTTGCAACGCTCATTAGTCATATGTACGGGTCAGAAATCCAGAATACAAAAACTGTCCTCACCCATTACAGATAGCAATACTAGCTAGCAATGGGAGTATTTAACCCAGAATCCCAGATTGTATTGAGAAGCATAGATATAGTTACCAGTTTACCAGAAATTAATCATAATTTTAGCATCAAATTTAAACAGAAGCAAGATGAGATGAGATGAGATTTGCAACTTACTTTCACTGTGCAAATGAAAAACTGACTTCCATTTGTATTAGGACCAGCATTTGCCATGCTCAGCACACCAGGTCCAACATGTTTCACTGCAACRTTTATAATTTAGAAATGTAAGTTTTTACAGAAGTTACAACGAAGGCGAAGCATCTCAATTTAAGTAGGAGGTATTTCTCTATCTAGGTTAAGCAGATTCGAAAGATTGGTAATATAATTATGGCCTTTTAATAAACTTACATTCAAAGTTTTCATCACCAAACTTGGGACCATATATGCTATTTCCTCCTGTTCCCTGCAAAGAGTAAACAAGATTGTTCAATCAGTAAATTCAAGTTAACCCCATTAAAACAAAATAGCTTTTTGGTCTTCCCTTGAGACCAGATGATATTAAAGCTTTGTTTACTTTCTTTCACATTAATCAAAACAAAGATARWGGATGGGTGCAGGAGCTTACATCTCCTTCGGTGAAGTCACCTCCTTGAATCATAAATTCTTTAATTATGCGGTGAAAGTGGCTCCCCTTGTAGCCAAAGCCTTTTTCACCTGTAACAAACAAATATCAATTTATATATTCACCTTAATCCTCCTTTTGTTGACTTGTTTAGAACTCATTATCACAATTTCTATTCCAGATCTCCAAGTTACACTACATCAGATTGGAATAAGAACGGTAAAAAAAATTCCTTACAGCAAAGGTGAATTTGTAGTTTACGATTCCAAGAATCTCAGTCAACTCCCGGCCCCCAAACAGCTACAATACCTACTTTGTCTCCTTCATTTGATAATTTGGGGTAGTTAAAACTAGGTGTGCACACAGGTCCAGGACCGGACCGGGACCGGTTGGACCGAAGACCGGATTCRACTAAAATCATGGACCGGAGACCGGACTTGAAAAAACCGGTCCGATCTAGACCTATTTTTTCAAGTCCGGTCCGGGTTTGGACATGTTAAACCGGTTTAAATAAAAAAAATTGACTTTTCCTTCTGAAGCTTACACAAAGTACATTGTAGCAGTGCATACAGAACATATTAAATTATTAATTTAAACAAGAGTCACAAACTCACAATACTTCATCACATATCATCCACTAATAAATGCACTAATTTAAAAAATGGAACCGAATATCTAGAGTAAAGAACAAAGTCAATGACAGAGAAATTAACAAAAATGTGGTATGATTCGTGAATGACAGGGAACAATTAAATTGGGATAAGTTGGATCTAGAAATCGCCACCGTCGCCGTGAGTATTGTCCCTGGTGAGAAAGAATGGACGACTAAGAGAGGATCTACGGAGAAAGAATGCCATGAGTGTCGTCACAGCTGTGACCGTCGCCATGATTCTGTGAGTGTCGCGGTGGGTCGGTGAGGTGAGGCGGAGTAGATTTTGAAGATTTTTGAGGTGTGGACTCTGTGAGGAGAAAGATAAGGCTTGTACTTTTGTAAGATTGTGAGTTAGTGACCAGGAAATGGAAGGCTTACAATCTCCGCAACAAAGATAAGGAGAAGTAAGCTTAATGGGCTTGGGCTCAAATATTTATTTTTAATACATATTTATAWATTCAGGGTAATTCSGTCAGGATCGGAAAATTCCGAGTTTGGACCGGMCCGGAAACCCGGAACCCCAAATTTTATCGACCGAACACCGGACCTGTTTCTACCGGTCCGGTCCGATCTGTACCCGACCAGGTTCGATTCAGGTCCAAATTACGGTCCRGACCAAAATGTATGCACTCCTAGTTAAAACCATACCCCTAAGCTCTAGAGCATCAAATTTCAACAAAATTGAATGAGTTCATATTCCAACCTATGACGTCGTAAGAATCTGACTCACTCTATAACTTAAACAATCTCTCCTGTACTAAGATACTCAGACACGGGTCCAGGTTAGGCAAGGGTATAAACATCAGCCATTGAAAGTTTTGATTGGGAAGGCTTGGGGATATGAATATAAATTTGCAACAAAACTATATACTCCCTCCGTTCCTTGAAGTTCATGCCATTGGCGTTTTTTTAATTATTCACAAGTAAAGAGAATCTTGTAAATAACTCTTAATATATAATAMTAAATATAGTCATGCGGGGTCTTATTTGATTCGGGTTAATGTATAGATTATTAATATTCAATTGTTACAATTTATACAAATGTGTAACGAAAGATATAAACGAACTAAAACATGCATTGGAAAGCGTATGAATAGTGACCGACAGRAACTTCATGGAACAGAGGGAGTACAAAAATATACTTCCTCCGTTTCTTCACACCATTGAAATGGTGCACGGAATTTAAGGGAGGAAGGAAAAGGAGGACTGATGTACTGGGAGAGAGATAGAGGAAATCCATTGGCAAAAGAAGAAATGGTGCAAATTATTTGTAACTTGCAAAAATGAAGAATAGTACCGGTAAAAAAAATGGAGTTGTTACTTTAGAAGCTTGGATGCAACATTTAATTTAATTGGAAATTTCAAATTAGATACAACAAATGTTTCCATTTTGTCCTCTGGTGAGCTTTTGAGGTAAAATTACCAATCTTTTCTCCTTTATTAAACTAACCCTGTGATTTTATGCCAAAATTGCTAACATATGCCAAAGTCATACTATATACTTTACATGGAATTTGACTTTCCCTCAGTTCCTCTGCCATCAAATATCTTGAACTGATATATTTGAGGCAATGTTCCACACATTCCAATTGTCATATTTATCAAAAATACCGCGGTAAGGAACAAAAGTGGACTGTGGATTCATGCAAGAAATAAATAGAGATTACGTGGAACAYAACAGAATTGCAAGTCTTTGAGCAGCAAACAAATTCTTGTGAATAAGTCAAGGGATTTATACATATACAAGGTACTGTAAATCAATCGTCTAAGGTTTTGCCAAGTATTTTTTTCTTCCTCATTAGTCCAACCAATATACTATCAACACCAAAATGCCAGGTAAAGTTCTAAGTCCGAGCATCATAGGTTTCTTATATCCACAACTGAACTCCAGCCTTTTAATGCTGAATTGATTTCTATATTGACATATTCATTGTCTAAATTAAAGTGAAACTACTTATGAACTTTCTCCAATACACTAAATTATCTCTAGAATCCAAAAGAGGGTCAGGAAAAGAGCTTTTCAGCTAATTGAAAAAATTCTTTCATTGTGTTACATCCCAGACCAGAGTACAAAAGATACAAATAATACATGAGTACATGACGGGATGGAAGAAARATTGCAAAATACAACTTACCCGTGCATAGGGCACGAAAGTTCTCAGCAGTTTTGGGAACCACGTTCCCAAATAAGCCCATGACAATTCTGCCAGCTGGTTCTCCCCCAATGTCTATATCGAAGAAGACTTTTGTTGTTACTTTTGCTTGTAAATCTTGAACCTAATCACAAAGTAATAACAAATCCGCAAAATAAAGTGTGASATCATGGAAGATAAAATCATAATCTCCATACCAAAGACCCCTTAAAAACATATAATAGACCTTGAAATTCAGAAATGTTAGATACAGAAAATCAACAATACAAYGTGAACTGAAATTATACCCACCAATGCTCACAAACCAATCTCAATGGGAACTTAATTGAAGAAAGAAATAAAAAGTTAAAGCCTTGCGCTTCTCCTGGATGTTCTATTTTTCATGTCACTATGACAGGGATTTTCTTCATACTCACTATAAGAGGAGTTAGAAAGGATTTGAAGCAGATGGATTTACAAGAGAATGAGGCTCCCGATCGTAGGGGGTGGAGGAGGAAAATAATCACTCTTGGTTCATTTTAGTCGATCCCACTTATGGGACTAAGGCTATGATTGATTGATTGATTAATTGATATAACATGGATTTTCTTCATAAAAAGTGTTAACCATCATAAAGAATCATAAATGAACCCATTGATCCAAATTTTTGGACAAGTAGTTTTAACAGGACAATATTTCAACCAATAATACTTCCAAGTCTCATATAGAACCATTAAACAAATGCATTATATATACCACAGTTTAGGCCCTAATCTTTTGGTCTGGCCAAATCAAACTGATGATATTAGCTGAACTGAACTAATATGTAGTGTAAAATTGAACTAAACAGAGAGTTGAACCGAAARTAAGTTCAAATGAATAGGGTCTTATACAAAAATATTACATACTCATACACGTCGTATGCATMAAAAACTGACCCTTGGTTCAACCAGGTGATACTAATTCTCCCTTTTGTTTCACTTTCAAATGTCTTCATTTCCATGCAACAAAGAGCATAAGGTATCATTATGCTACAAGTCCTACAACCTTTTAGAAATATATTTCCTCAGCTCAATTGATAATCATATTGATCAAATAATAAAATTTCCAAAGCCATGCTATCAAATGCTATATGAACCTAAAACTATCAAGATATTTGAGACAACAGTAACTTAAAAGTGGATACTCACATCAGTTGAGGAGCTCATACAGCGAATTCCGCGACAAGGGAGTGAAGCTGCCTTGGAAAGTTTAGACCYAAAAGCTGATGCATAGAGCTTTCTAGTTGACAATTTGCTCTCAGAGAAGCTTACTGAAGCAGGCAGACGGCGACGCGGCGGCAAATTGGTAATGCCGGCAATCATAGGGACACTCTTAACATGTACAGGTTTATTGCAGCAACTACCCTGAAATTGGCACCACATTAACAAAATAGCTCACCTCTCAACAACAACAAGAAGTCAACAACATCAACAACAACAACAACAACAACAACAACTAAAACAGTGAAACGTCAATTCGTACAAGTTTTTCTATCAGAACGCAAAGTCTTAAAACTGTTACATGAAACCCAATTGGTGAACTGCTAAAATTTAGCAGGTGAATTAATGATGAATTTTTATTAAGAAAAATTAAAGTAGAAATGCAAATGCAATACACTAACCAAATATCGCACTAAAAATTTCAATAGGAAAAACCTTAAAATTGAGTCTTGGAAGCAAAGAAGTTCATACAAATTGAGATAGGAAAAGGGTAATTACCATAGTTGGGTGCAAGTTAAGAGGTGAGCAAGAAGCCATGGTTGTCGCAGTTTTACACGAGCTCAACAAAGCAATCGAAAAGGTTGTCACTTTTGTGGGTTGTGGCTTCTGAGCGTATCCTTGCTAATATTTATGATGTTTTTTTTCTCAATTATACCCTCCATATTTTTTGGTTTTCTCATTTTGCCTAAGATTTATTTTTAATTTTGTCGTGAGAAATATAGAATAGAGAGAGTTTTACACAAAAACGTACTGTATATATTATATTCAGTTCTGTGTAATTATAATGCCGAAGTATGCCCCATATTTATAGAGGGATGAAACACTTGGATTTCACCCTAGAGTCAAAAAAAACATCAAGCTAAAAATATAGGGTGGAGGACTTTGTGTTGTGAGCAATAAATGCTCACTATGTTTCATTAGCAAATGGCAGGTGGTATTCACCTCATGCCATATTTCAACAAATTTCAATTTTTTATCCATTACATTTCTCCCCTTAATTTTTATATCAGTTGTACCCCTCACCCTAATATTTATGATGTTTTTTTTCTCAATTATACCCTCCATATTTTTTGGTTCTCTCATTTCTGCCTAAGATGTGTTTTCAATTTCAATTTTCTATTCATTACATCTAAGGACGTCAAAAACTGACCTGGTCTGCTAACACGGCCTAAACCTAACTTGAAGTTAGTGGGTTTGGGTTGAGATTTTCGACCTGAATGTTTATATGGGTTGACCTGAACCTAACCTGTAGTTAAATGGGTTAGGTTCGGGTTGAAAAGTCCAACCTGCAATGACCTACTACTTCTATGATAAAATGAAAAAACATGGTTTGTAAGATTAATTATTAGTTTTTTGTCTTTTCACTTGGTTTGTAACTAGGAAGACTAAGTACTACCATTGTTGGTATGTTTGAACACTTTGGTTTCATATATTTATCTCTGTTTACGGATCACAAATCAGGTCAACCTGTTTTTTAGCGGGTTAAGTTAGGTTTCAAAACCCTGACCTACTAAGTTAACAAGTTAGGTTCGGGTTAGGTCAGCTTGACGTGTGAACCTGCTGACCCGAACCCGTTAATGATCTGACCTGATCTGTTTGACGTCCCTAATTACATCTCTCCCCTTAATTTTTACTAGCACTTTATGCACGCGATGCGTGCGGTGTTGTGTTGTTGTGCCATGGGTATATTTTTGCAAATCAATTATGAGCCTTAATTGGATGATAAAATATATTACCTTGACTTATTTTCCCATGTTTGGTTCACATGGAAGAAGGAATCTAGCTGATTTCCCATGTTTGATTAGATATTAATAAAGGAATAGAAGGTAAGAAATAAAAATTAAATTTATTTTCTCTTTCCTTCCGAATTCCCTTAATTTTGAAAGGAAGGAAAGAAAAGAAATTGTAAAGAATTTTTTTTTTCAATTTCTTCCGGTTCATTTCCTTCCTCGCCTTGTTTTTTTAACCAAATGACGGAAAGTGTTATATTTCCTTTCATTGTCCATCCATTCCACCCATTTTTTTCTACCAAAAAGGCTCTAAATGAAATTTAATTTATGAAATATAGCTCAATAAAATGAGAATATAATTGTTATTCCAATCGAATGGTTAGATAGAAAGAAACTATATATATCTTAGTTTATAATAAATTGAAAATGCTTGAATTAGTATGATTATATCCATTAATTGTTTAGGCATAAATTTCTCCTTTAACACAATAATTGAGTCAAGCTTTTCTTATAGCACCTAATTATAAATGAAGAAGTGATTGGAAACATCTTAGGTAAGTAATGTTTTGTTTTTATTAAGTAAGGGTAAGAAAGTCTTTTTTAAGGGGACACCATTACTCCTCCCTTGGCTTATATAATAGAGACTAGCCTAATTTGCACGCAATGCGTGCAAAAATAAAAAATTCAATAAAAAATTTTAATTGTAAAATATTTGAATCTTCATGTTTGTTGAATGTTCCTACAATATGAAAAATTATATTAAAATGATAAGGAATGTACGATCTATCATAAATTTACAAATGT
>SNQN01013288.1:0-13687 GCA_008642245.1 Bassia scoparia | reverse complement strand
CATCTTGAGTTTTAAAACTGGAATAGTTGCCTCCTAGTGGAATCGACCCTTATTGCCGCTACACTCACTACTAGAATTTGCGCTTCGACGCGAACGTTATTGAGCAACGATTTTCGTCTGCTATTGAGCACGTTGCGATAGAATTTTTCGATCGCAAGAATTTGTTTTTTTCTCCTCGTCTCTTTACAAATTAGCGGACCAAAATCATCAGTCTTCTATAGCGACCGATTTTGAAAATCAGTCGCTATTTTTTTTAATAAAAAAAATCTAGAAAGTCGTACAGACACTCAAACCCATCCAAAAACAAAATCCAAAACTCAACGTGACTCTCTTCGACTCATCTCACTCTATCCTCTTCGACTATCTCACTACGCAAACCCCAAACCCAAAACCCCTGCTCGCTCCTCACTGTCGATCGGCGTTTTCTCCTATCGTCCCCGCTCACTTCCGGTGACTCTCGGTCTCCTGACATTGAAGGTTCGATAATTTCTGGTTTTGGGTTCGAAATTTCGGGGTTTTAGGGATGATTTTAAGTTCAAAAATTCTAGGGTGTCTTGGGCTTCTTACTGCGAATTTTTCTGGCAGATTGGTTTTGAAGTTTTTTTGGGGTTTT
This sequence comes from Bassia scoparia, assembly GCA_008642245.1. Lineage (NCBI taxonomy): Eukaryota > Viridiplantae > Streptophyta > Magnoliopsida > Caryophyllales > Amaranthaceae > Bassia > Bassia scoparia. The sequence goes on along the minus strand of SNQN01013288.1, from coordinate 13,074 downwards.
TGGCCTTCGAGTTTTTTGGAGTGTTTCTTTTATCGTATTTTCTGGGTGATTTGGCTAGAAATTCTGGATGTTTTGGGGTGGTTTTTGGTCGAAATTTTCGAGGGTTTTAAGGTGGTCATTTGAGGGGTAGCTTTTGGTTCGCAATTCCTGGGTGAAGTGGGGACTTGTTCTTTGCTCAATGAAATTCGGAGGTTGCTTACACATATCCTTAAGTATTGTAATTTCTTCTTGAAATTTTTAGTTTTAATTTGCAGTTTTAATCCTTGAATATTTTCATCGATTTGAGCCTTGAAATTGAATTATAGTGTGTGTTTGAGCATTTGAAACTGAAATAATGTGCACCCTTTATTGAATTTCGGAGTTTGGAATTTTGAGGCATGATGGAGTGTCAGGAGCGTTGAGGATTGAAAATGTTGTTGAGATGGTGAAGTTTGAGCTTAAGAAGTTATAACCTAATAACATTTACAATAAAAATTATCGAATTAGGTTTGTGAATTTCTTAGTATATACAAATTAATAAATTCCACTGAATGTCGAGACGTAGACATCTACATTATTAACATGAAATCACTTCATGTCTATGTTCCGATCCATTGGTGGTCCATTTTCGCTATATGACACTTATGCATATCATTAAGTTACATAAGTACTAGTAGACTATCTAGCTCGGTAATTATTAGAATGAATTATTATGTTCGTCCTGTTTATTTATATAGAGTGTTATGTAAGCATGATCCTTTTCTTTCATTGGCCTGTTTGATTAGACATGAATAATACTCGCCTGTTAGATCCAACAGTGGTGATTATACTGTTGAACTTGTTTTTTTTTGTTAAATATATAACTAAATTATGTTTAGCAGATTACTTAGAACAACTTTCCCATAATCGTCCATATTGGATGACATTCTAATAAATCTTCCGTTGCAATCTTATTACTTGGAACTAGAAAAGTGTTATGTCATTACAGTCCTTATAGATGATCAATTGACAACTTTTAGTTGTATTGCTTGTATCTTAATTTTGTATTGGGTTTTGGCCTCATTAGTTCTTTCCGTTGATATGTTTGCAATGTTATTTCTAAGCTTGTCCACATATTATTTACTATCGCTTTTCATCATTAATTTTTGGTTTTCCACGATGCAGGATTGTTCTAACGTTCAATCATATATAGAAAGACTGTGGATGTCCTTAGGTTATTTTTTTTTTTGAAAAAGGTAAAAGAATTTTATTGCACACTAAAACCAAACAAATACAACATGAACCAAGCTACAAAACAAGGGGGCTAAAAAAAAACCCAAAACACCGCAAACACCAAACAAGGCTACCGACTAGAAAACAGGGACATACACCACTATCTATCACTACACCTGAGGTTCCTAGGTAAAACATGCTGAAGTCTAACAAAAAGATCAGATTGGAGCCGCTGCATAATACTGGCCGGCCTGGAAATCTGAGCATGCCAAACAACTCTGTTTCTTTCTTGCCATATAATATACCTGGTACCAATATACCAGCTATAAAGCACKTGTCTCCGAAATCTCCCCTTAACCACATTCAGACTATCAAGACAAGCATCCAGATTAGATAGATCAACAGAAACAGTAGTYGAAGCAGCAATGATAGCACAACATTACTGACTATAAGGACAAGCGAAAAACAAGTGATCCATAGACTCATCCTCTAAACCACAAAAAGGACACTCAGCAGACTCCACAACTCCAAAAGCCAACAATTTGTCCCGAGTTCGCAATTTTCGCCTTATAATCATCCAACCAATAAACTGATGCCGAGGAATATTAAACCTAGTCCAAACATTATTAGCCCATGGGACCGGATCATGAGACACTCGAAGCCAGTTATATCCACTAGCCATGGTATACCCTCTCGGGTTGGCCTTCCAAACCCCACCAGAAAAGCCAAGCTTTAAGATTTCCTTAACTTTCCAGATTTGCTTCCAAGTCCAAATAGTAGAGCTAGGACATGGAACCCGCTTCCAATGCCTATTCTTAATATAAAGATGATCAATCCAACGAAGCCACATACTATCCTACTTACTAGCAATATTCCAAAGTCGTTTTCCAATAGTTGCAGTGTTCCAAGCAAAGCAGTCATGCACACCCAAACCACCCTCCTTCTTCGGTCGTCAAATAATATCCCAAGCCACAGGAGGAGGGCTAGAAAAGACAAGCTCACCATCTGTAGGATTCCTCTCATTTTTCTGAGTTCACCAATATTTTTAGATTATATTTCCGATTTTTCTATAATTTTCTATGAATTTTACAATATTTACAAAAATCAAAATACGCAAAAAATACAAAAAAAATCAGAAAATACTCTAAAAATACCAAAAAAATACTCGGAATGTTCTAGAACCCCCTAAAACCGTATTTCTTGCAAAAGGGGGTGTCTAGGTTCATCCAATCCAAGAAGAATCAAGAAGAATCGGATTTTTTGGTAGGAAATAATCGAGCGTATATACGCTCTAAGAAGCGTATCTACGCTCCTCCGAGCGTATATACGCTCGTTTTTGGTTCTCCGTGCCTATGAATACTCTCCTTTTCCTCACTTCACAGGAAGACTTCATACGTTACCAAGCTTATACACTTGCGTATTCTCTTACTCTCTCATTCATACTCTCTTTCTACTATCAATACATACTAAATACGAGTTCTTGCGTCCTTTCAAGTCATTTCGACGAGCGAGATTAAGGTATAACTCTGAGGTTACTCACCCAAACATCCATTTTCTCTTTCTTCTAACTTGATTAAAATTATTACGAGTCTTAATTCAACTAATAAAATGTAGAAACCCACCTTTTAATCGCTCCATGAAATATGTATGTAGGATTAATTGTTCACATTTTTTGTTTTCATTTCATTAACTTTATTCTTCTCTTATCTTATCGTTATTATTAATGTCGCTTGTCTTACTAACGTCTTCATTGCATTTTATAGCAATCTTTAACGAGGCACTTTTTTTCTTATTCTATTTAAACTAACGATTATTTGATTGGAGCACCAAGGTAAGGATGCACATATATGTTATTGTATATATATTTTGTCTCACTTGTGTGTTTTGCAAATAATGACGGAATTATGTGAATCACATTAAAGTCAGATTCATTATGGACAACCGGTTTCTAGGCACCGTATAATTAGATTAATATCAAGTTTTCAGGATTTCTAGGATAGGTAGTCATTTGTGCATAATAGAAACCCATTTTTGTAGTAACTTTAGGATTAGAACGCAATAAGTTCAAAATTGCTAAGATGTTGTGCATCCAATATTGAGCTTAATGGAATATACAATGAGACCGAGTAGAGGCCGCTACATGCGGCGGATTGAGTCAAAGATCAATCTGTACCATGCCTCGGACCCACGAACTGGTTACTGGCGACCGTGGGGCCATTGTTTGGCACCAACGTTTCGGGCGTCCGTGATTAACCTTAATAGGCACGGTGGCGATCCCCTTACCGACAATGCTCCCCCAACGCACTCACGTACGGGTTCTGTGGCTCAAGCCCACAACACAACTACACTACTATACATTGATGTAGGCCCAAGCACCCCGCGGGGGCCAACGGTCTAACACCATCCCATAAGAAATTCCTACACATAGCCTCAATCTGACGCAGCACACTTTTATGGATTATAAAAATGGAAGCCCAATAAAGTATGAATGTGAGCAACACAGAGTTAATCAGCCTGAGTTTTCCACGATAAAGAAAGGGATGCTACTGCGAAAGAAAGCAACTCTGCTCTGTTAATTATCCATAATTACACTGACAATCATCCTTAGGAAAGTTTTTGCTACTAATGTTGATCCCCAATTATTGAACGGGCACTGATCAAAGCTGAAAAACCAGAAGCAGCTACCATAGAATTTGATCCTCGATGGGCGTTATATCACTGCAATAAATATTAGACTTGCACAATTAAGCAATCAGCCAGAACAAACAGCAGATAAGGTTGCTAGAACAACGTAATAAGAGAGTAGAATCCTTATCCCCATGAAAAAACATAATCATAATCATCAGCAAAAACCAAATTGATTTAGCTTCAAAGCTCTTACAGCGATGAAACTTGAAATTCTTAAACAGCCCAGAGCTGTGAATCATCTAAATAGATACTCCTACACATTCTAGTTCAAACAGAAGAGGGACATATGATCCCCTGCCTGAGATTTCTTTCTTGGAAGAAACACATACAGAGCCCATCAAATACCAAGGAGAAAGAAGGAGATAGTACAAGAAGTCTTAGGGGTTCCTATGACGTTTTTATTTACATTTGTTTTTACGCGGCGTTGTTGTGATTCCACCCTTAAGGTTCATTTGGTATTCCTTGACTTCGGCCAAGTGATTTGGAGTTGGGGATTAAAGGGGGATGATAAGGATTGTAGTGTAAATTGTATCTCCAAAGTTTTTGCTCTCTTTTTCCTTGGATTTCCGCTATTTATTGTGTGCTTGTAAATATGTCTGTTTGTGCCTTTTTTAGCTTTTTAGGTTGCAAAGTGGAAAAAATGACAAAAAATCGAAAAATTGCAAAAAAGGCCAAAAAACATTTTCTTTTCTATTGCTTTCTTATTTTCCTTCTTTTCTTTGCTTTTTTTTTCTCTTTTGGTTTTCAAAGGCAAAGACGGTAAACACAGTTTTGTGGTGATGGTTGGATTTTGGATGGTTTTGGAGTTTATAGACTCGTTTTCTTCCCACCAAGGAGTCTAACAAGGTCATAAGTTTTTCAAAATCACTATCCTTTTCGAAATCCGAGTCATGAAACACTCTTTTAGTCTTCTCTTTTTTATTGGCGACGCTTTAAAAAGCAAGCCATGTGTTTTTCTAGGTGGTGAGTTCTTAGCCAAGCCGGGAGTAGCTTGGGGCAGATGATAGGAAGCCTTGCTTGGTGATTTTTTTGTTACCTGAGAGTTTGCACTAGAATCCTTCCTTACTATTTGTTGTGACTTTTCGAGATCTAATCCGACTACTTAGGAGTGCATCAAGGCATTCATTTCGGGTTATGTCAATTATTTTTCTCTTTTCATTTAACTTTATTTCTTTTTCAACAACGTATTTGGGAATTAATTTTGGGTTTTCGGTTCCCATGGACAACCCCTTGAGCTTTCCTACTCCTTGTAGCCAATTTTCACATGTTTCTGACCCTTAGAATACAACTAAAGTGTGTCTTTGAGTTTGTGTAGCATGTGTAGATAAAGTCTCCAAAATGTTGTAAATTGTGTAAGCTGAATGCAATAGTATTGCAAAATGTTTACCATTAAGTGCATTGCTAAAAAAAATAAAAAAATTAACACAAAATAGTGCAATGTGGGAAAATATAATCAAGTCGTAGTGTTTGTGTGGGAGAAGCATTTTGCCTATAAACATGTGCCTCCAAAGTGTTTGAGTATTGCGAATTGGGGCACCTCAATCTACCCCACCCCTCAATTCCACAAAGTTTGGGTTTTGTTGTTTTTTGTAAGTCTTCCCCCCACTTGTAATAGGGATACAACCAAAAGCCAATTATTTCTATCCTCAACCCATCCTTTAGCCAATACATACAACCAGAAAGTCCTTTGACCTTGAGAGTTGAGTCACAAAGGTGGAGGGAGTCACAATTTCTCATTTTGGATGTTAAGAGTAATGTGCTTAAACCTCATCTTGAAAAAATCTTCTATGTTATTCTTGAGCCTTTCTTTGAGCTAGTTGTTGCCACGAACTTGGTCTACTTGAGGCCAAGAGGGTCGCATTGGAAGAGGAAAGAGTTAAGTAGATGACTTGATTTATTGGCTAGTTTGAAAGTTGCACACAACTGTGATATCTATTTGACTCTTTTTATTTCTAATTGGGGGACATCTTTTTCTCTTATACGTCCCTAAAGTCCAAGGAATCCAAAACTAAAGCACCACTTTTTTTATTTTCTTTCTTTTTTTTTCTTTTGTTCTTCTCTTGTGCTCGCTTAATTTTTTTGAAAACCCTTTGCGTTGATTTCTTCTTATTATGGAGTTTGTTGGTCTTCTTTTGGAATACCCTCAAGAGACCTTCCTGTACTTCTTAGCGATTTGAGGTGTTAAAGGGACCGTAGATATCCTACGAAAGTGAGTTGTGTATAGTTTTCTTCTTCTCCTTTATTTTGCTTCGCTTTTACTTTGGCTCGGAGGAGTGCAAAGGTCCTCTGTTGGGGGGAGTTGATAAGTGCCAAAATGGTCACATTAGGCACTTATGTTTTTTTCCTATTTTGGCCAATCTATGTGTGTTTAATCATAAACATTCACTAAACCTTTAGGTATAGATTTTACTTTGTTTAGTTTTCAAAGCTGTTTGGTTTATAGTGTTTTATAGGTTTTTCACTATTTCTTCTTTTTCTATCTTTTGTACATCAATTGCAAGCTTTGTGAGTCATTTGTCTGTTGCTTGATGTGCACATGTTTGGTTTGAAGCCTTCATAAAGCTCGTTCGGTTTGATTGTGTTTGCTTTTGTGGTTGTAGCGCTTAAGGCCACTTGAACATTTGCTGTAACCCCTTCTTGAGCCAACATCATTTTGTAGCTTTGATTTGCAGGTTGAAACTTTTGCATTGGAAGTATTACTCGAGAGCTTTCCTACAATATATTCTGAGTTGCAATCCGATCACCAGAAAGATGTATCATGGCCGTTCGAAGTTGTGTGTAGTTCAGCTGAAGTTTGTCCGCGGGTAAGGTTCTTGCCGCGCGTGCATGGCACACGCACTGCAGGGATCAGCGCCTTCATTCCAGACCAGCATTTGTTAGCGGACGTACCTCCCTAGGTTTTGCAGCGGCCTCTGCCGCGTGTTAGGCACTGCGCCTACACAAACCCCCCCCACTTTCAACGAAGCTTTTGGCGCAATACGTCACGTCCCTAAGTCCTGTCCCGCCCCAGGCGCATCCTCAGCGTACGCACAGCGCTCCTTAGGTCGGCGCGCCTCCGTCGCACGTTCTCTGTCCGCACCTACAGCCTTTTCGTTCTATAGTGTTTGGGATTGCGTGCGCGCATGTCCTGGGTTCACACGAAGCCCTCGCATGCGCGTCCCCCCTCGCACGCGCATTGCCTCACGCGCCTACGTGGCAGCCTTCTTGACGCTTTGACTTTGACCTTGCTGTTTTTATCTGGAAAGTTTTGAAGCACATGACTGGACATTAAATGACGATCAACGAAAAACTTGTAAATTAAAGAGCTATGTATGTTGCTGGCTTGTATATATGACGTTTGAGGAGACGAGAAACTAAAGGCGAGACTAGTTGTCAGTAACATTTTATAGTATAATTTAGATTCTTTTTTTTCTTCTTCTCTGTCTTCATCTCCATTAGAGAGTCAGAGTTCAAGCTTCAACGCTTTTCCTCACATTTTGCCTCCTCAAAATCTTCATTTCTTGCTCAATCTTACAATCTTTATATGCTTGACCTAGATTGAGGTTATCCATCTTCTTTGCTAACGATTATATTTTTAATTGTTGTTTGGCGATTAGTTTTTGCCTTCTATTTTTTCATTTTTTGTAAGTTTTTTGTGGGTATTTTTAATGCTTTTGCTTTTGAAGTAACTTTTGTTTTGTGAACGGTGTTGGTTTTCTACTTGTGTTTGTGAAGGTTTGTGTTGTAGTTTTTGCTGGATTTGGGTATTTTTGAGTAGTTTCTTTTCTAATTACTATTTTGTTGAGCAATTCCTTGCTTTCAATGGCTTCTTCATCCGTTTCTATCTGTTTCTTCATGAGTTATTCACATTCTAAGCATGTTGTATGAGTAAGTTTAGGCAATCTTAGGATGGCTCAGAAGGTCCCTTCTATATAAATTTCAATGCCAAGACGATATAAATTTTCTCTCCAATCACTCATATTGCCTTTGAATTGTGATTTCTCAAACCTTATTGCTGTTAGATTGGCTCACTCCATTGTTTTGGGTGTGACTGTATGTACTTAATTTAAACACATTTGCAAAGGGATTATGAGGATCACTTTGGGTATTGGTTTGTATTCTTGGTGTTCAATCTCTAGTAGAAGCATCGAGGGGACGTTGGGTTTGAACTCTGAATTGAGAGGGTTAGTTGACTGTGTGAAATGATATTAATCAAATTCTCCAACACGATGATTCAATGACCCTTTATTGATTTTGAAGTAGTAAACACACTTTAAATTGGCATTATAACTTTACTATTGAAGGTTCAACTAGTATCTCCTAGGTCATTTAGAATATTTATCTCTTTCTCGATTTTCCAAAGCTTTGTTTCAAGTATTTTAATTAGCTAATTTTCAATCAAAATTCCCTTTTCAAAGTTTGTTTGCTTGCCATATTAATAAGTTCGGACTTAAACCCCTTTGATTCCTTCTTCGTCGATCGACCCCTTACTTGCTTACTATAGTTGTGTATAGCTAGCTAGTAGTATCGGTTTAGAAAATATTATTTGATAGTGATCCAGTTTGACATTGAACTCAACGACCTAACCGAGCACCGTCAAGGTGAACTATTGATGATGCTTCTACTGCGTCGTCGTGAAAGAGGGGATTAGGATTGAAAGAGGAGAGAGAAGTGAGAAATATGAGGCGTGAAAGAGCCCAAAGAGGATAGAGAGGATAAAGAGATGAGAATGAAGGTTTAGGTTTGTGTCGTGAAAAGAGAGTGAGGCTGAAAAGGCCGAGGGAAGTTATTGGGCTTTTACATCCTTAATGTTGCGGTTGAGCCATATAACCGCAACTTTTGTTCTAATCTCAATTTTTTTAGCTCTACTATGGCTTAATGCTGCCGGTATTCATAAAACACAACAAATAACAGTTGTATGCTGCCGTTTTATATAACCGCGGCAAATGACCCGCATTATATGATGTTTTCTACTAGTGTCTGCTTCTTGAGACTATTGATAAATGGTGTTATCTTCTTCCTATATCTAATTTTACATAACGATTTATGTCTTATGAGATATTGCCCAAATTTGCACTGAAAATGTACTTACTTAGTTATATGTTTCAATGGTGCTTTTAAGTCATGTAGCAATATACTATCTATATTAACAAAAACGGCAGGTAAAGGAATATAATGCTATCTTTTGCTGTCAAAATTTCTTGTCAAAAGCTGCTAATTATGAATAGTTATGATGGGTTATGATCTAGCTTTTGATTTTTTTTAAGAGTTGTTTAGAGTTCTTGTTGCGTATTCCTGATTATGATCTCAATTGCTTGAGAATTTGGTGTTAAAGATTTCTTTCAAATACATTAATACAACGATGAACCCCATGTGATTTCAGAGTACCATCTTAGGAAATATATCTATGCTTATCTAATGTTACTAGGCATCTATTAGCAAGACCATACTCTTATTTGTATACTCCCTCTGTTCCATGAAGTTCCTGCAATTACTATACATCGCTTCCCAATGCATGTTTTTGAATCGTTTATTTCTTATTTACACATTGTCAAAATTGAAACAAAATGAATATTAATAATTTATTCATTAGTACGAAACAAGCAAGACCCCACATGACTATATTTATAACTATACATTGATAATTATTTACAAGATTCTCTTCACTTGCGAATAGTGAAATAAWCGGGAGTGGCATAAACTTTAAGGAACGGAGGGAGTACCTCGGATTAGTTGATAGCCAAGTATTGCTTCTTCTATAATTTAATATTTATCAAATTGGATAATTTACGACATTAAAAAATGTTTTTTTTTGTCCACTACTAGTCTACTACTCCAGTTCATATTAGTAAACTATAATTTGAAAAAATATTATAAGTAATAACATGTTTAAGAGGTATCCTTAGGAAAGAAATTACTTACTGATTTTGTATTACTATATAAGAACTTGAGAATATAGAAATAGTTGTTGATGACAATCTAAGAAGTTTATAGTCCATGATTTAAGGAAGAGGTGACAGGGGGATGAAGTGAGTCTCTATTTCTATTGTTTTTAGATAGGAAAGCAAGTAAAGCCGGAAGATTCAAGAATTTTATGGAATAGATCAAGTCTTTGGTAACGATCATTTTCCTTTCAAAGAAGAAAAAAAAATCATTAATCACATCACATATTCACATTTGAAGACTACTACAAATCTTGTTAGWTCTAAGTGGAGATACAATATATGTTTGAGGAACTTTTTGTTTATTWTTTCCTAAATAGGATGTAGAGAAATTTTCGATAAAGTAACAATTAGTGAACTTTTTTAATACAAATTAATTTTAATCTCTTTTCAATTAATTTTTTCTTCGCGAACTGCTCTACCTCTTGCTGCGTGATTGTCAATTATAATTTGTAGCTGAATAAACAAAATTGCTAAGAATTTTRCTATATTATATAACTTTCTTACAGGATCAAAATGATTGATTGCACATTGCAGTATTATATGAAAATGYAGACAAGCAAATTCCATCACCCCTTGGACAGGCGTGGTGCTGAACAAGTCCTGTTGAACTCTCTAGGTTTACCTATAAGACAGGTATGTGCCTCTCCATTAATGATTTCCTCTTTATATTGCTTTCTTATGCCTAGCTATTGAAACTTTCCGTCTGTGGTTAGTGCCATGTGTTTGAGTACAATGCAATAACAATTGGTCTTTCTTTCCGGGATGAGAACCTTGCCTTTACATATACCTACAACTTTGATAAGTGCAAAAAATGGTCAYATTTAGGCACTTATCTCTTCCTTTTTTTGGCCATTATGTGTGTTTTCGATATCATTTCACTAACTTTTTTGTTAGATTTCCACTTTGTTTAGTTTTGCAGAGCTATGTTGGTTTTCAGTGTTTTTACAGGTTTATTTTTAGTTTTCTCTTCTTTTCTATCTTTGTACCACCAATGCAGGATTTGGACAACATGCAAGCTTGCCTAGAATGTGGACAGTTGTTATAAGCCTCCTACTTTTGGTTGATGTGGTTGCTTTATGAGCTTAAGGCACTATTGAACTATTCCTAACATTCTTTGAGCCATATCTTTTTGTATACTTTAATACCATGTTAACATGTGTATTGAAAGTAACTCCAGACTTTCCAACTAATACAAGCTGCGATTCGACACGCATCAAGAAATTAGCCTTTTGAAGGTTGATAGCAACGTAAGTTTGCACACGCGTCCGCTGAGTGCAAGGCACGGCCTGCAGGATCACCCCTCATTATCCAGCAAGCATTTTGAGCAATGCACCTCTCAGTTCTGCACCTACTCTCCACACGCGGTGCACCCCGCACCTCTATGCCGCACATGTTGCACCAGCCTACACAGACACCCCTCACTCCAAATGTTTTTTGCGTACAGTTCGAACCTCCGTCCGCGGCGCCCTGCACGCGCGTCCTGGGGTTACACGCCCGCCGTCCGCGCCTCCTCTCCCCGGCCACAACCTTTTCAATATAGCGTTTTGCCGTTGTATTAACGGTTTTTACGTAAGGCTTCTTATTTCTCTTCTTTCTATCTTCTACACTTACATGCAAGCTTGTGAATATTTGGCAACTTCCTAGATGATGCACATGTGATTTGCACTTGCGCTCAAGGCGTTGCCCCGCGTGCAGGTCGCGCTTGCAGAGCACCTCATTCCAGAAGGCTTTAGCAACGTCCTGTCCTCCCTGGCTTACGCACGCGCTCCGGCACACCATCCAGGTCTGCACCGCCTTGCCCCACTTCACACGCGCCTCACAAACTTCCTTCATTCCAAAACAATTTACGACGCACCGAAATCCCAAACTTGCCCCGCCCGACCACACACCACCTCTGCACCTTCCCTTCACACGCGCTCCCATCTGGCCTATGGCACCATGATGACTCTTAGTTGTGATTGACTGGAAAGCTATGAAGCACATGTCTAAATATAATGGCAAACAATAATTATAGACTTATATTTCACCTGGCTTTCCGTATATATAGTTGACGATGCAGAGAATAGTGAGTAAGTAGAATTAGTAGAAAAGTATAGCAAGCAAATATTTTAGAGAGTAATTTTCAAATTGTTTCATCTTCTTCTTCTTCCTTCAATACCATAGAGATAGCTGCAGTTCTACAATTGCCGTTAGAATCTCATTCTTGCTCAAAATCTTATCAATCTTTATTGCTTTTTGACCTAAATAGGAGGTAATTCATTTCTTTACTTAATTTGAGTTTATTATGTTTCAATTAGTTTTGCTTGATTTCGTTTTTGCAATTTTGTGGTAAGTAATGCTTGCTTTTAGCTTTGTTACATAGATGTTCCCTTTTGTAGGAAGTTTGTGTTGTTTTGCTAATGATAATAGATGATTAGTTGCTTTATATCCTTTTTATACATTCTTGCTTAATGGCTTCTTATTCCATGTTTTTCCTTTGTTTTTCATGTTGTGTGTAGTGAGTGTAGTAATTAGAGTGCTAAAGTCCCTTCTATAACCATTTCAAAGCCAAATATATAATTTCTCTCTCCAATCACCATATTCCCTTGATTTTGATCTCAAACCGTATGCTTTCGATTGCCAGCATTTTTGGATGAGAGCTGATTCAAACCCTTTGCAAGGGGATTGTGAGGATTACTTGCATTCGTTTGATTCTTGAAAGTTCGAATTCTAGTAAGACATGATGACTAGTTTGAACTGAAATATAGTTAAGTGATTTCGAACTTGATATTAATCAAATTTCCAAACATCATTGCAATCGCCCTTTTTGTGAGTAAACACACCACTTTGATCATTTATCCTTACTATAAAGGTAATTACAACTGATTCTCCTAGGATTTAGAATATTGTTTATTACCAAAGCTATTTCCACATGTTCCATAGGCTAGTCATAATTAAATTCTCCTTGCAAAGTGATCCTTAGCCAAGCTTTATTATTTTCGATTTGACATCTTTTTTTCTTTTCCCCTGTTGATCTACCCCTACTTACACTAACTGAGTTATTTATGTTATCCGTTCTGTAAATAGATTTGAGAGTGCCGTTTTGGTTTTACCCAACGACCCTAGCCGCACCCATCAAATTGCACCGTTGCTGGGGGGCAAACACAACAGAAATTTTCTCGGGCAACCGCTTATGACCATGATAAGTCTGTCCTATTGCGACCGTTACGACCCGAAACATCTTTCGTTCGCTAAAACCTATAGACCATTATCGTCGCTAAGGGATTAAACC
>SNQN01013287.1:0-13688 GCA_008642245.1 Bassia scoparia | reverse complement strand
ATATTTCGGATTTGCTATGTTTTAAAAGAAAAAGGGATTTTGCCTTGGTTTGCAAATAAGGGCCGTAATGGTTCCAACTTGTTAAACAAGTTTTACGTATTGGGATTTTAATACCTTGGTTTGAAATGTTTGCGCTAACTTGAATTCTGCTGCAATTTGAGATTTTAGCCTAAACGTTTTAACACGTGGCGGTGACATGCCAATGATTCTCCGTATTTTAGTTTATTTATTTCACAGGTAAAGGTGGAGAATTATTGGGGTGTTACACGCGTGGTCGAACAATTCTTTGAGTAAATGCTCGTGAATGCCTATACCTATTGAATTTGAATGATATGAAAGATTTTTGAAGTGGTATTAAGAGAGAATTGAAAGAACGACACTCGAACTCACCAATACACTAGTCAAAAATGGACCAAGTTGTCGAATGAGTCGTATTTAGTAGCCTATTTATACACCATAATCATGTGGGAGGCAGAGGGTAAGCGTAATAACGCCAAAAACGAGCTCAAAGTGGGCGGACTTCCGCCCAAAACGAGCCAAAAATGGGTAGATATACGCCCAAAGCAAATTTCCTTTTTTGTTTGATTTTTTGTCGATTTCGTAATATTAGATCGAAATAATTTGATTTACAAATTTTATTCTTTGCCAAAACGACCGTACGTTTTCTTCTTTTAAAAATGTTTAATGTTTTATTTGCCCCCACAAAATTGCAAACGAGAGATAGCAAAGAAACTTCCAAGATTTACCCTTAAACTTGTTTTAGAAATATGCAACTTAATAATCTCTAAAATATCATGAGCGTTTTTTGAGAGAAAAATATACCAGAAGAAGAAGTTGACGTATCAGAGGTTACGTAATATAAAGCTTTGAGATAGATTTATAAGGCATGACTTAAGGATAAAACTACGACCTTTTATCTAATCTGACTTTTAAGAAATATTTAACTAAAAATTAACTTTGAAATTATAAAAATAATTTCATAGTTAATATTAATTAATTTCTCGGTTCGCGCCACATGCCTTTTAAGTGCTAAGTTATATGCTTCGTATAACCAGCAAGTGAAGTTTGAGATACATCAATCAATAATTCATGCATCATCATATATTAAAAGAAAAATAGCGCACTGTAACGAAGTTTGTTTTGTTTTTTTGGTATATTCATCTGATTCGCCTTTTGTGCTGATCCGGATTCGGGATTCTATTTTGGATGGTTAGATTTTAGTCCTCTCCCAATTATTGTTGCGAGGATTTGTCGAGGAATCAAACGGGTTCTTCCTACCAAGTACAATCTTAATCACTACTGCACCAACAATCAATTGATTGTTTGTTTTATTTTTGTTAACCTTAACCTCTATGAATATATAATACTTCTATATTTGGGTGCAATAATAGCTATATATCAATGTTTAAGCATTGTAATATTATTCCATAATTATTATGTTTACTGACATAAAATAAAAAAAAGCAAACATGCGTAGTTAATTAGAGAAAGACATGATATTCCAAGGCTAAAAAAAACATTTATAGTTTTTTTTTGAAACTTTCTTGATGTCTGTTATCGCTCTGGGATTTTCGCTCATAAGGAGGTAAATGTTGAGCTGACTAGCGAGGGCGACGGGGCTCTTCGACCTGCAGATATCTTACTCTATTCTTGAAAGCGGTCTGGATGTGTGCATCGACCTGACGGGATCTTCTCTTCTGACACAATCTGGCTTATCAGACTTTGTTCCTGGTGGGGTGGTTGCAGCGGCAGCGCAACGAAAGCGGGACAAGTATGCAGCGAGATGTCGGGACATTGGCTACGGCTGTCTTCCTTTTTCCTTCTCTTCTTTGGGGGAATTAGATAAGGGAGTTGTTGCGCTTCTGAAGCGGATCCAGACTTACTCCAGGGCTCAGGACATCGGCACACGTGTTGTTGCTCACTTCTTTGGCAGGATAGGTTTTGCAATAGCTAGAGGAGTGGGGCCCCAGATTGTATCTTGGCTCCCCTCCAACTTCTTGTAATTTGTTTGATGTTTGTTACTTGTAAAGATTACACGTTTTGGTGATAATGATAATAATAATAATAATAATAATAATAATAATAATAATAATAATAATAATAATAATAATAATAATAATAATAATAATAATAATAATAATAATAATAATAATAAACAAATTTAGATATACATATAATATTGAGTCTCGCAAGTTTAATGAGCTAAGCTCTTCGTTAATAAACTCGACTCGTTAACATCTCGAGATGATCTTGAGCTCGAGCAAAGGTCAATCGAGTCGAGCATTGACCAAATTTTGATCGAGACAAACTTGAGTAATTCGTGTGTAGTGTTGTATCACTATCACCTACCCCGAATATTAATAACAAATTATATTTCACAAATACTTCTTTTATGAGTCTAAATACATTTGTTAAATTTTAGAAATACTTTTGTTAAAATTGTGCATAGCATGGAAATTAATCTAGTTTATAATAAAAGAAAAACCAGGATTGCCACATGGCGCAACCCAATTAAAATTTTTCACTATAACCTCTTACTATTCATGAATTTAACTTTATCTTATAATTTATGCATGATTATTATTTAGAAATTAACATTTTGTGCACGAGTGTAATTCATAAACATGTACGGAGTATATAAGTTATAATTAATGGTAAAAAAATTATTCCAATCGAGTGCATGACGATTTATGTTTGAATTCGAGATTTGTTTTAGTTGAATCTGATCCTTACAAATTTACATGAGTTAAAATCCGACTTTTCAATACTAGCCATATATATCATTAGGTAGTGTTTGGTGTGTCAAGAGAAAACCCTTGGACATGTATCCTCCCAATATACGATCAAAGCGATCTACGTGGCAAACTCTACGTATAATATAAATCTGGTCCGAAACGGATCTACATACGTACGTCTGTACACTAAACAGTAGTAAGTTACGATCTACGATAGATATGGATAAATGACAAATGTCACACATCCAAAGCTCCTAAGGGTTTTGGGGAATTATCTATAAATACCTCGGAAAACCCCATTTATGAGGGCATTCATTACGACCAACAACCAACCAACATCAGAGCAACTCTCTCTACTTTCTCTCACTACATAGCACTTTTAATCCCTTTATTCTTGTACTTACTTAAGTATCGGAGGGGAGATAATTCGAATATGATTATTCTCCTTTGTACTGGTGCTAAGGAAACGTAGCGCATACAAGGTACCAAGGAAGCATAGCACGTTTAAGGTGCTAAGGAACAAGAAATGCTAAGGATCTTAACTAGTTTTAGATCTCACCCTTGCTTGCTAGAAGGAAGTGTCAGGTCTCCTATTCTTTGTTCCATAGAAGTCAGCTCTCTCGAAGTAGCATTGACGGAAAGCCTTCACCCATCTCTCAACCCAGAAGCTGAGGAAATATTATAGCTTGCCCAATTCACTTGCTACAGTAGTGTTTAATTCGTTTTATTTTAGAATTTTTTTTAAATTGTGTGTATTGATGCATAAAATATGTACTTGTATTGCTAACAATTTTTTAAAAAAATGGATCGAGTGAATGACGAGTTATGTTTGGGTTTACGATTTGTCTAGATTGAATTATATCCATGAGATTTTTGAGTTAAAATTTTGAATTTTCAATATTAGGCATACATATCATTAGTTAAGAGTTTTATTGTTTAGAGAAGAAGGTTCTAATCTCCACATGGACTCAAGCTTGAAAGATTTAGGAGCAAGAGTGAAGGGGAGAGAAATTTTCAATAGAATTGGACAATGATCCTCTGAAATTCGACGGAGATGAGAAAGGTGGGTGTTTGGAAAAGCAACTATCTATTGTTTAGTACACCAAGCTCTATCTAATCTCTCAAAATTAGGTCCCCTCCACCTCTTGTTAGTCCAAGTAAATTTCTGGCCACAAAAACCAACATCCAGCAAAGCGCTATCAARCATACAATGTTTGTACAAATTCAAGCGATGTTAACTTGGAATACGACCTCCTAATTTATCTACATTTGATTTAAATTTCTTAAAATTCGCCTTGATTCACTCTTCCAAGCTATGAAGTATAAAACCTCAAACATCTAGCATTTCAACGTTTCAAATACTCAAAATCTCCTCAAWAATCTCAAATGCTTTTGTGATAGAAAACTCAAAAATAAAAGCATAAACTTTTTCTCTTCATTTTTTCTACTGGCGATATTTGATTCAAGTGTGTTTTAATGTCTTATGTCAGTTGATTACGTGTTATTTAATTTATATAAAAAAATATATTTTTAAATCTTGCGATTATAGACTTCCTCCGTGAACAAATGTTTGCAACAAAGTAATATTTTATACCTCACAAATAATACCCCTTTGTTGCAAACATTCGTTAACGGAGGAAGTATAATTTCTTAAATATTTCTCCATTTCTTTATTTCTATTTTAAATCAACATTTCTACATGATCAAAATGTCTCTGAGACATACACTTCAAGCATTTTCAAGCTACATAGCTTCCAAGTGACATACTTGACCATACGCTTAAGCTCATAAAGGAGATATTAAACTTGGTCACTAAAGAGAGATCAAGTTTTGAAATGATGTCGTTTTAAATGATTAATTCAAAAACAAAAGATTAATATTTACACCCTAAATCATCATCAGTAAGGATGATCCAACGTGGTACAGGAAATTGATCTAGAAAATTCCAAGATCAAAAAAAGATAACATATTACAATCTAAACAAATTTAGAATCTGAATGCAAGCTGAATACTGGTGTCGCCCATACCATAATATTAATATATATACTGTGTAAATCATTAGTATTTCATTTCCCGGGTTAACTTCTTGGAGCAAAGAAAATCATGCCCTGCTATATGATTCAAAACTAGCAGAGGCGGAGAAGAAATCGGGGAAACTGCCACTCTACAAATTCATTGYAATGATCGACYGTGTTAAACTTTACACAGGAACTTGCAGATGGCTGCAGTTGCAACTGGCAAGAATAATGTGGAAATTAATTGACTTCTGTTCCTGCTACATTCTACATGCATGAATGAGATGGCCCTCTTCGTTCTACATTGCACAAACCACAAATAGCACTGCATACAAAAACAATGCAGAATAAGAATTGACACTACAGAATCCATAAATTTAACGAGAACTAACTACTTCATCAAACTAAAAGGATGTTTGACTTCAATTTTAGCACTACCTATGTCATAAGAGAATACTTGAAAGAAAAAAAAAAACCACTAGGCAACTAAAATGCATCATATTCATGTCGGAGGGGAAAAAGAGTCCGACCGGCCATGGGCATGAAAAAACAACGCACTCACAAAACACTCACGAGCACTTAATGATGCACGTATAGTATAGTTTCTTATTTCATTYAAATTCCCCCAATATAATATGTTTCTAACTTTTTCCTTAGTGACTTTGGCGGTTGGTGTGTAATAATTGTAAGGAGGGGAAAACTAAAGTTTTACAGGTTTTTCCTAACATAAAACCATCCCATCTACTAATAGATTTTTCATTTTTTTAACCTTCGATACTAAATACACATACCCATTAACTGAAGTGCGCCTTAGGGACAATATAACGTGACATTCAAGTTTATACTTATTGGTTACCATTGAAAGATGATGCCTAAACAAAGACATTAGACTAAACCTATTTTACTAAATCTTCAACTCAAATCAAGTGCCATGGACCAAACTATCCTCTATGATATATTGCAAAAAAACTTAAAAGTATTGGGGGTACATGCACAACACTTGTGCATGTTTTGTCACGAATTGTACACTATGAGAACTTTAAGTAGCCGAAAATTCTATCAAAAATATAATTGCATTGGTTCTTCAAAAGTTAAATTCACGATACCAAATGAAAATTGACTCAACCAGGTGAAACATGAAGTTGCAAGGTGTTCGAGACAACACTCTAAACATTGAAGGAAAACATTAAAAAAAAGAGAAGCCCAGATAGGGCAGATAATCCATATGCCCTATTTCCTTTTCAATCCCACAAGAGACAACACCAAAGATGAAGAAGCTTAGGCATCATGCTGAATGCAGGCTTCGACGAATTTAAAGCTCTACAGATTCAAAAGTAACTATGAAGATAAATAAAAATTCCATAACACAAAGCTTTCTGATTTAAAGCAAGTTGGAGTGTTGGAACAATGTTACTAATTCATGGTATGAGAAAGGATAAAGAAAAGCAATTTGGTATCTAGGTTTAATGAATTAGCATAAAAGTGTATAGTTCATCATGTATCACTTCACTTGTATTAAGAGGAGAAGAAATGTCCTCAGCCTTTTCCCTCGATTAATTGTTGAATCCGAAAATRACTTGGTGGGAAGGAGTTAGAAAGGATTTGAAACAGTTCGATTTGCAAGAGAGTGAGGCTCTCGATCGTAGAGAGTGGAGGAGGAAAATCTATGTGGATGACCTCCCGGAATAATCACGTTTGGTTCATGTTAGCCGACCCTACATATGGGATTAAGGCATTGATTGATTGATTGATTGAATTGTTGAATCCAGCTAAACCTACTGTTGGAGCAAGGGAGGTTTGTACTTCCATTAGCTTAGTATCAAACCCTTGGTCCTCCAAAACCAGACATCCTCTGTTTCTCWTCAATAAAATCGTTCCTTAGACCAAAACTCTATTGTACAAAAATGCCCAAGCCTCTGGCACTCACGTATCCACAGACGGCATAGTTCGTASAAGAAGGAAAATGGTCATGTACTACTTATGGAACACACAAAAGTGAGGAAATGGAGTACAGGAACAAGCTGCAATAGTAGAGCTGATAAGGAATTGATAAAACTCGAACTTGGAAAGAAGAGGCTCTATATTTATGACATAAAATTATATTGTAAAGATCTATACTGGGATACATTTTAATTACCAAAACCTAAAACTTTGATAGAACGCAGATCCAAAAGACAGACAAAAATTTACCAGGAAATATTTACATTAACTGAAACCTAATAGTTACAGAGAAAAGTAAGGAAACAAACCCTGAAGATAAAAAAATTACAAGGAAAGATACATAATTTTAAGAAACAAGCTAAAAGATAAAAAGCTTAATAGAACTTCAAACTTATAGAGAGCATTTACATGTACATTCAAGAAAGTTTAGTAAGATGATGTGTCTAATGCAATGAATTTTGCCTTCTTCCGGCGAGATGAACAAGAAAACAAAATAGAAGCAACAAACCAATGCAATCCATGTATTTTGAGAGAGAATATCACCAAGATTATTAACTATTCTGACTTTTTATGGAAAAAAGGAATCTGGCACATACCAGCTAACAGGAATTGAAACAAAAGAATGCACTTTTGAAATGCTTCTGAGCATAGAGACAAATCAACAATAAAAGGATGCTAGGCTACTCCACCTTTAAAGCTTTTCACAAAGATATAAACATTGATAAATCCGCCTTCATCTTCCTTGATCTAAACTTCTCTTTTCCTTTCTATAAACCCTCATACCCCGGAACCTTTACACCATACAAATAGTAAATGCATGTAACTAAGTAGAAAGTTGTTCATCCAAAGCTCTCGAAGGCCAGTTCCAGCCTCTCCTACTTTTAACAAAAAAAACCCTGGAGGAGATTTCACCCATTGACCTCATAAGAAAATAAATAGCTACAGAGGGCTCTAAGAAAGATAAAGCTGTAGTGAGCCCAAATGATAGAAAGTATTCTCAACACCAACACCAATTTGATGAGCACTGTGTTATGGACTGACATGTCTGACATTTTGCAGTAGTACTATACAAGTTGAAAATGATGATTAAAGGCCATCATTGTTGATTAGTGAAAGATTAATGTAGGCTGATGATCGATATTTTGAAAGAAATGATTAAGCTATAACACTAAGATATGTATCAAGCATTTGAGAGGCTTGATTCTCTCCTAAACATGAGCATTCGAGAGGCTCGTACTCTCCCAAGAGTTTTCACACAAAATACTTCCTCCGTTTCGAATTACTCTTACGCTTTCTATTTAACAATAACTTAAATTACTTGTTACACTAACTTTTTTTGCAAAACACTCTCTATCTCTCTCCTCTCACAAGGACCCCCTTTTTTCTCTCTCTATCTCTTTCTTCCCCAAAATTTACCTAGGAGTCCGTAATTTTTGAAGTGCGGTGAGTATTGTGAAACAGAGGAAGTACATTCAACATAACTATTCCCTATTACTTACCAAAATAAAATAAAAACTATTCCCTATTTACTTATAGAAATTACCCATATTTCTACAAGCTTCTACAAGTCTCTAATACAAACTAAACTAATTATTGATTCCCTTAACTACCCTTCTCGCCAATATATAAACTTCTTTAATCTATAGAAACCTAGCAATGTCTGTGAATACCCATAATGCCACCTAAACGAGAGGACTTAAAAGAGTTATCCTAGCAGTTATAAGGGAAAAAGAGCTACATTCCCGTTTAAATAGGAATAAACCCTGGCAGGAAACTTGCACATGCTTAGCCACTAAATAAAATGAAATTAAACTGTAGTAAAATCCCTATTGACTCAACAACATTTCTTCTGATGCTTATAAAATAGCCACATGAATTAGCAGTCAAAACAAGTCATGGTCCAGTGGACTAACCAATGAAGAAAAGTAGAAGAGCAGTCCAGAAGGTAAGTTGTACAGGACGACTATATTGCACTTGATACTGAGACCTTTGCAGCATTCTCTGAATTGCTCCGTACCAACCATATAGTTGCTTGTTACAGCAATCATCATCAGTGTTCAAGCAACTTTTACGTTTTTCACAGCAAACACTCATACCCTTCAAGGTGAAACAATAAGAGAAGCAAATGATAAGAATAAATTTGATCATCAATCGCAAAGGAATGAAGAACACAACTACATTTATAGTTCTTACCCGACTCATATCTTGAGGCCTCAACAATGCAACGTCATCATCCTGTTGACGTTCCACAGCCTTCA
Source organism: Bassia scoparia (assembly GCA_008642245.1). Classification (NCBI taxonomy): domain Eukaryota; kingdom Viridiplantae; phylum Streptophyta; class Magnoliopsida; order Caryophyllales; family Amaranthaceae; genus Bassia; species Bassia scoparia. The sequence continues at coordinate 4,739 of SNQN01013287.1, read as the reverse complement.
ATTTCCTGAAACCATTTTTGGGCAAAATCAATTTTGGTGCGGGCTCCATGGCAATACTTACAAATCCTGAGTAACTGGGGACTCTTCGAGGGGGAGGTTCTGCCCGTCCATTGGAACAATCACGTTTAGATTTATCCTCGGAAACAGATATATCCCAAGAGCCAATGTCAGCACTAGCACTGGCAGTTCTTCGATGACCTGGCGTCTTCACATCTTTCCCTTCCATTAAGTTCTGCCTTGAAGCAAAAGTCTTGTTTTTCGATGAATTAGCCACAGGAACTGGAATCCTTCCATGAGGATTAGCATGTTCATCACCATCACTAACAACTCTAATATCCAATCTGTCACCTGAGACAGATGGCCCAGAAAGGAACAGAGCAAATTCATCCCGCTCCCCTTCCTCAAGGCGCACCCATTGAGTAGGTGTCTTGCCGTCTAAAGCAGAATTCTCCTGCAACATCTTCTCAACAACAGAAACTTTTTCCTCCATCGCCAAAATAAATTGATGGTGTCGGTCTTTGGCTTCATCCAATGAATTCTTGTAGCTAACTTTCACAGCACGCTCAAACTCCTCTAGCTACATCAAAGAAGCCCAACAAAATTATCATGACCAAAAGCTGAAGCGAAAAAGAAACACCCAGCCCTAGTTATCAGGAAAAGGGATTTAAATGCAATTCCCTATGTCAGTAAATTTATTTATGATCTTCTTAACAGAAAAAGGAATCAACACAATGAACATAAAGTCTACTGAAAACCCAAGCAACTCCCCTATCAAGTTTTCACTACTGTCGGCCATTGGTATAATTGTCTCGAAAGTTCTTTTCACTGAAGGCAAAGTATAGAGCACCATCACAACCAATATGACTAAAAGCGCAATTGTGTAAAAATCTTAATGAATGTATATAAAAATGGGTTATTATATCCGAAAATACTTCATAAGGTTTTGAAAAGGTATGATGAATACATATAGATAGAGCAAGAGACCTGCCATTTGGCTGTGCCGAGAGCTGCACGTAAATCTCGTCGAAGCTCCTCTAAATTCCAGCTCTGGGAAGTGTCCTTCACTGCATGTATCCACGTTCTATAAGTAGACTCCATCCTTCCAATGAAACCAAAACATTTTAGCAAGTAGCAAACCAGCAAAAGATTAAATCACAAATTCAGCCGAATGAACCAAATTAATATTCACTGCACTCATAAGTGAACATTCTATGATCAACCAATAAAAAAAACTACTAAGCAACAAAGCACCATTTAATATGATTAAAATTCAACTTCAACCAACCCAATTCAAATATGAACAATATATGATCGAATTAACCAATAATAAATTATTTATCAATTAGAGTATATAAGGCACTTCAACAAAGAACCCTTAATTAGAATATAACACTCTAATAACATCAAATGATCGTATTATCAAAAACAGTAACGGAAAATTCGCAATTAATCAAAAAAATTATCATGTGAGTACCTATCAGCAGATTCCTGAACCTCTTCAGCAGCTGAGAAGAATGGATCCTTCTCCCAACGATCAAAATGCACCGCCATTTAAAATCCCGTCTTTTTTAGCAGTGCAACAAATCAAGAAATTTTCCCCAAATTGAATAAATCAAAGCCCTGACAAAATAAATAGGGATTTATCACTGCAAAACGTGAAAATTCGCACCCCAAAAACTGATCAAAAGAGTCAGCTGATCACCCATTAGTACGAATTCAATACAATTACTTATGAAATGTGCCAAAATTGAATAGATTTATAAAAACCCTAACTGAAATTAGGGATTTATGATAGTAAATTGCAAATATTTTTGCCCCCAAAAGCTGATCAATAGATTCAGCTGATCACCAATACWTAACGAAAATGTATAAAKAAAATGGAAAAAATGATTGAAAGATCAGAATAAAATGGTAGAAATGATGAATGATGAAGAGATCTGAAAAAATGAAGTGATGGTAATAATTAGAGGATGGGAGAAGTGGAGTTGTCGCTGCTGCCGACAGGTACAACCGAGGAATCGTAAGTTACTACGTCGTTATTATTTACTGTAATTGCTAATGGGTGAAGCCAAGCAACTTGCGAGCCATTCCATCTCAATTCAGTCACAGATTGACTTRGGTTAGCTCGACTCGGTCCGATTCGAGGCTCTAATTCTGAGGTGATCCCACRATTATATTCCTCACTATGGTTACAGGTAAATATTTAWGTCAAAAAATACAAATGTTCATCAACAAATGCAAATGTCAATCTTCAAATGTTCATTTCTGAATGCAAATRTTCATTTTCAAATGCAAATRTTCATTTTTTAATACAAATGTCCATTTCAATACAAAGACTAATATAGACCGGATTCACAATAAGTTATTGTGAACCCAATCTATGTCACGTGATATTTGTGTAAACTTATAGTACACGATTTTCATAAAAAGTGRCTTTTCAGATTCCTTTCTTCAAAAAGTTGCAGTTGCTTTTCTTTCTCCATTTTCAACTATTGCAGTGCAACATTTTTTCTCTCTCTTCATTCTCTTCGTCTTCTTCATTTTCTATAATCTCTCTCTTTCTTTCTTYTGCATTTTCATTTCTTAGTTATGGCTAAATTAACGATCAAGACTGGAATCTCCAAATATACTTTTGAAATTGGCGAGGATCAGTGTGTAAAACGTCGAAAGTGAGTGATAAAGTACTTGCGAAATTCGACAAAACTGATTTTAAAAAACGAAGAGGATTGAGAAGTTCTATCGGTCGTCCTCCTTCAACTGAGAAGTCTATTCAAGRTTTAGATCTGTTTTTATGTTTTTCTTAACGTATTTTTGTTTTATTCTCGATATTTTTTGAAATTTTTATTTATTTTTTATTAGATCTATTTTTATGTGAAATTGTGTATGTTATTTAGTTCTATTGTATATTATGTATTTGTTAATGATATTGTGTAATTGTTGTTGTTRTTTTGTTTCRGTGTAAAATCTRTTGTTTCTACGTTTATAAGTTACGCAGTTGTTTAGATAATGTTATAATGTAGTTCTAAATGTTATTTTGTAGTTTTATGTGATATTATATATATGTTTTATGTTATTTAGTAGTTTTGTAATAATAAGGTTTTTTAAATAATATAATGTATTTGTGCATGCTTTGTGTATGTCACAAATCTCTATTTTTTGGTTTTCGTAATTAGGTCTTTTTATGTATCTTTGCTTAAATTATGTTGTCGTGGTTGATATTATGTATATTCAGATAATATTATGTATCTTGTTTGTTTCTTATTATTTGATATTATCTAGTGTTTCTCATGTAGTTGTGTTGTATATAGTCATTTTTTTTAAATAACAAAATGTATTTGTGCGTGCTTTGTGTGTCTGTCAAATCTGTATTTTTAGGTTTTCGTGTTTAGGTCCTGTTATGTATCTTTTTTTGATATTATGTTGTTGTAGTTGATATTATGTATATTCAGATAATATTATGTATCTTGTTTGTTTATTATTATTTTATATTATCTAGGGTTGCTCATGTAGTTGTGTTGTATATAGTCGTTTTTTTAAATGACAAAATGTATTTGTGCGTGCTTTGTGTGTCTGTCAAATCTGTATTTTTAGGTTTTCTTAGTCTAGGTCTTGTTATGTATCTTTTCTTGATATTATKTTGTTATAGTTGATATTATGTATATTTGTTTTAWATAAATTAGTTTTCAGTGATCTTAAAATTCTTTCACGTGATAATATATTTTAATTATATTAATATTATATTRTTAACTTTAATATTATGTGTTAACTGAAATATTGGTATTCTTGAATTYTGTTCAGAAAAATAGTCAAAGTAAATATGTGCTATCTCGACGTATTAATTCTCCAGCACATTTTGAAGGTATAAAGTTTTAATGCAGTTTTAATAATATGTATATATATGCATATTATGTAATGTTACATTTTTATGCCTTATGTTCTGTTTAGGTTATATTAGAGCTGATCAAAACTGGTCCGGCCCGCTGGCTCGGCCCGGCCCGAAAAGTAGAGGTCTTTGGCCAGGAAAATTGGGCCCGAAAGTGGGCTTTGGTCACGAAAATCAGGCCCGAAAATTTTATAAGCGAGCCTTGGTCATGATTTCAAGCCCGCAGCCCGGCCCGAAGTTTTAAATTAAAATTAAAAAAAACTTTCAAAGGAAGTAAACCCTAAAAAGTAAAAACATATCAGGCAAAGGCCCAATTTGCACGCCTCCTTCAGTCTCGGTCATTCACTCCTTCTTCTGCTCTTCAGTCTTCACGCCTCCTTCCTTTTTTTAATTATTTTCATTTCAAAAATCTAAATTAATCCTTCAACATTCTACTTGCAACTTGCGTGGATCTGATTTCCTTCTTCACATCTCCATTCGCAGCATTAAGGATTTAAGGTATGTGTTTTAAAATTTTCAATTTTCAAATAGTTGTTATTTTTATTAATTTTTGTTTGAGTATATTATATWAGAGTATTAGACATTTAGTATAARTAAAATGTGAAATTTGTGATTTTATGTTTGCAAAGATTTAAGATCTGAATTGGTATCAATTTCTGGAATTGTTCTGTTATTGTTCATGCATTAATCTATTATTGTATTCTATTTTGTTTCTGCATTTTTTTGTGTTATTGTTACTGCAGTAATGCAGTAATGCAGTATGTGTTAATTGCGAAATTGCGTTTATTGGAATAATGGAATACAAAAGTATGCGTTTGATATTATAATTGGAATACGAATCTGTTACTGCATTATT
>SNQN01013286.1:0-13693 GCA_008642245.1 Bassia scoparia | reverse complement strand
TCGAATTCAAAACTAAATCACATAGGTGAAAAATCATTCAATTAACGAACGAATATCACATCAAATAATCAAACCTTTAAAAAATCGCAGAAAAAAAAACAAAAAAACAAAAAAAAAAGTTGAAATCAAGATACCGTACCCCTAAGTCGATAAGGCAAAATTAGATTGAGCGCTGAGCGTAAAAGGGAATCGAACTCTTCTTCTTCGTTTTCGATTTTGAATTCGTTGAARGAATTTAATTTCTCTCTCTCTTTTCTGGATCGAGATTGTAGGCATTTTTTTTAATTCTCCTGATATATTTATTTAATGATTTTTAAAAGGTTAATGGCATTGGATGTAATTTGGCTAAGGGAGGGGGGGTAGGGTCGTAATTTCAGGGGAACACCGCCGCAGCCTCCCCCCTTCCCTTATATAATAGAGATTATTCCTAATTTTTTCTAAATGGTAAATGCACACAATAGTAAAGTACGAAGATTATACAATACATATTAAAATTTCATACTCGTGAATCCTATTATCCTAATTAACTAATTTTTGTTAATAAGGAATTATTACTTAATTATATAATGAATTGTATTCTGAACTACTCCTAAATCCTAGTAGCTTCCGAGTTTAAATATTTTTTTATAAACATAATTAAGTAATTTAGTTTTACAAATAATAATATTTTGTGAGTATAAGAATAATATATACATATTATATACGGAGTACATATTGTTTGAAATCGAGCATTTTGGTCAGGCAAATATCTAATTATCCTAATATTCCTAACTATAATGAACGTTCCGTATTATCTGATAAAAAATACAAGTTATTGTTTAATTAAGGAATAAGGGTCTATTTACTTCAGCTTATTTTTAGTTCAATTCAGTTCAGTTCAATTCAATTCAGGTCTGTTTAGTTCAGTTTTATTCAATTTAGCTCAGTTTAGTTCAGTTCAGTTCAGCAAAGKAAATATACAACAAGGTAATATTGGAAGAAAATTKAAATTAAGGAATAAGTAGCAATATACAAAGCAAATAAAAAGATGTGATAATATTGGAAGCAAATGCAAATCACAGCAAGGTAATAATTATAAAGCTACCTATTGAAATTGAATAATGCTAATGTAGATAATCGGTTTTTCTAATGTGTGGTCAAGGGCACATTTAAAACAACAGATATATATTAAATATTTGATTGTATGTTGACTATATCTTATAGTTATATTGATGGATAAAGATATTTTCAGTTAAATCATGTAGGTAATATTTTATATCCATTATTAATTGCATCCTATTCTGATTTGATTGAAGTCACATATTTAAGGGAATATGTTATCTTAACAAGTCACTTGGAAATACATTAGAAAAACCAATGATATTTGTTAATTGATCACAATCGTATTAAGGGTTTTGTTGATATATATGTTGCATTTAACCGACTAAGTAATGGAATAGATTGGAATTAGGAGTACATCATATATAAATAATCGTATGTCATTCCTCCGTTATTATTCCTTCATTTCATTCATTCCACGTTCTTCTAGATCATCATCATATTATAAACACGACAATTCACAAATAAAAGTATTATCAGTAGTCATGGTGGAAGTAGCAATGGCACCAAGAAAGTTGAGGTGATCATGTCAAAAACCCCAAGCACACCTTCAAAGTGGTGGAAAAACCAAGTTGAAGTCGGATACCAACTACGTACCAGTTCGCATCCATTAGGACAGGAAGTTACAGAGTTGTTTGTCTTGCTTTAACACCAGTACTATACGAGCAAATCGTCTTCAAGCAAGATCACGACGTCTTGATAATACGTCAATTGCATTGCGAACTCTAAGCAAACTATAATGTTGAGGAACATTCGTCATTGACAATATCATCCAATTGAAAACGTTAATTGTTCTCGTCTTCATTCTAAGTACACGTTTAAGGAAATCTATTGGTTATAACACATGGACACGATCATTGATCGTATTATTAAGCTCCCCTACCGATCTCTAATTCATTGCCAATTCTTTATGTTTCAGGTACTTTTCTTTCTAATATTATTTTCTTATTTGATTATTATCTGATTATAATAACAAATTAATCTTTGATTGCAGGGTTAATCGCCTAATGATCCCTACTAGGACTTATGAGCTATTAACCGGACTAAATCTACTAACAACATATGCAATATCAGGCCGAGTAGTTCGTCAAAAACATCAAACTCCCAATTATTTTAGCATTATTCAAGCTGAGAAGACACCACTAATAACCATCATGTATTTTTCAAGTGAAGATAATGCATCATTAAGATAGTTTAACAGGCACAAACAATCAAAATATATTAAAACTTTCTTAAACACCTTTTCCACATTAAAGTGAGGGTGGGACAGAAGTAAATACCAAATACCTGTATTTGGTGATGATTATAACACCCAAATTCAACATACAGCCTTCACCTAAGAGTATTCATTTCAAATTTAGAGGAAAGAAAATGCATTTAATCTCAATCAAATGGGCTCTCCATGTGTGTACCAAAAAATGCATGTTGTCAATACCTACATTTGTCCCTCCATATAAGAGTAATAAATATCCACGAAACAATCAACTAACTCTAAACAATGCCTATCGCCAATTGCAAGCCCGAGCACCTTTCTAGCCAAGCACCCTTAAATATTTTTAATTTCAAAATGATTTTAACTTCATTTTAAGACATTTTCAGATCCTCTCTTCGAATTTTTCTAACATTTTGGCAATTGTCGGAAATTTTCAAATTAATTAATTTTGCAATAATATTACATTATGAACAATTCAAATTCATGAAATATTGACACAACCCTGCCAGTTTTTTCACAATGAATTTTGTGCATATTTGTGACATTATTTTTTGAAGTTGTGGAAAAATGTTATGAGTTTCTTAAGCAAAAACACCGCACCCGAGGCAAAACGCGTCATCGCTTAGGCCCGCTGGGGCCACTACGTACACTCACACCAGCATTAGTGAACCTCTTTTGTTAAAAATTTCCGCCATCAATATAAAATCAAATGATATTTTATTTTCGATTTTATATTATAGGAATCTTACACCGCAGGGAACATCAAACCAAAACACTGAAGCAGATACTAGGCGGTTATTGTATTGCGCCCAGGTTTTGGCGCAATTGCACCCAAATTCTTGCCTTTTTGGCATTTGGGCCTATTAAATATAGGCCGACCCCCCCTCATATCTGCCAACTTTTGGGATATAAAAGGTCGGCTATCATCTCTCTTCTCGTCCATACTCTGCCTGCTCTCTCCAAGAACTCTCAAAGAACTCTTTACGAATTCAATACACACTAAAAAAACATATTCAAATACACATTCAAATCAAGAGATCAAGGCATTCAAAGCAACGTTGTCGAGGGATTGTTCGACACCATGTTGGTAATAACCTATCGAGGCCCAAACTATTAAAGCTCTTCTACCCTTCTTCTCTTTTCTTTAACTTATACATCATGATTTCGCTTTGTTTTTCATTCACTCTTGAATCAGCCCTCAATCACATAATCAAAACTATTTTGACCATTAATGAAATGAAATATAACTCTCATTCTTTCTTTCAATCGATTTCAATATTATTGTTGATACTAATTAACTTTTTCTTTGATTTTTCTCATTAAATAGCACTTTGCGAGGCCTGATTTCGATTAAATCTACATGTTTTCGTTTTGGTCTTACTGGGATAGCAAATTTGAGTTATTGTCATTTTCCTCCTTCATGTATTATTTCTAAGTCTTATTCTTGTACATCTTTCTCCATCACATTATTCTTGCTAATTAAAGACCTATTAATTAAGTTGTCACGCCTTAATAAGATAATTATGGAACAAACGGTTTAGGATCCTTGAATCTTGACCTAATTAAAAGATGAGAACATTAATAGTTTACTGCATTAATCCACCCTCCTAAAGTAACAACTAAGGATCATAACGAATACATGTCTTGTCATATACATATAGAGATAATAGATACCCCCCTCTGTTGTGACCTCTTTCGTCTTACCCTCGTCACCTATCCAGATCGGTAAACAGTCTAACATGGAGGGTACCTTCACCTTGCATGCACTATGATGCAAGGCTTTAAAACGGGTTAAGCAGCTTTCCGAAAGAAGTGCAAAGAATACTCTATTGATTGCGAGTTTTCCTATGACTCTAAATGCAAGCATCACTTCACACCTCTCACTTCTGCCAACGGTGTCTCACCGAAGACTGTACCCGCGGCCCCAGTTCGGCCCCTGTGACGCCCCACGCCCTACACAGTCATAACATACAACCACCCTCTCCTCCTCTCTCCTCTCTCACACCCTGACCATAGCACGATTCACAACAAAATCAAAATTAACAATAGTTTTAGAAAACTTTTCATACCACTGTTTTGGAGCTTGTTTCGAGCCATAAAGAGATTTCTTTAGCTTACACACCTTGTGTTCCTGTCCTGAAATAACAAAACCMMGAGGTTMAACCATGTAGATCTCCTCCTCAAGTCGTCATTRAAGAAAGCTGTTTTAACATCCATCTGATGAATGATCAATTTAAAACTAGATGCTAAAGTAAGCAGAGTACGAATAATGGCGATCTTAGTTACAGGTGAGTAAGTATCAAAGAAATCTACAATAAATTTTTGCGTGAATCCTTTAATAACAAGTCTAGCTTTATACCTTTCAACTGAGCCATCAGTTTTGCACTTCTTTTTAAAGATTCACTTACTATTAATGGTTTTACTACCTTTTGGTATATCAACAAATTCCCATGTGTGATTAGACATAATGGATTTAATTTCACTATTAACTGTTATAATCAGACTATTAGGCGAAATTTSAGAAGGTAAAATCGTTGCGTCGTAGTATATGGAGACCACTATCTTAGAAGCAAATATCGCCCCGACTAGGTGCAATGGGCTCACGACGTTTGCCCCCAAGATTAACACAACACTCTCTAATTCGTGCACTCGAGATGGAGAGTTGGAACTCAATAATATTACTCAGATCAGTAGAGAGAAAGAATAATTTGTTTGAGGATTTATGTGTATTTCGAAAGGGAAAGAGGAAGGTAGAATATATAGTGTAAGGGAAGTAATCCAACGGGCAGAGGAAAACCGAAGGAATGAAACGGTCAAGGCATTAATCCTGAGCGAGAATCGAGGAACAAAATAAAGAACAACGGTTATAAGGTATTAAGAAAAGAATCCGAAAGAATGCTTTGTAACCGTCCAAAAATAATGCCTAGATCCAAAAACACAGCCACACCACACGTGTTATGAGCACGAGCTGGGCCGGACGGAGGTGGTGGCGCACGCGTGGGGTTGCCCAATACCACCCCTCACACTAGGCCTCAAACAATATGAAGAGCAAACTCCTTTATAAACAAGTGAAAAAGTTGTCAATCTTCCTATGTGGGACAAAGGAATAAACCCACACTTAGAAACTACCTTTGCATTCACAATATTTCCAACAAAAACAACACTATCCATTGCAGAAAGCCTGCAAAAACAATCCGTATTGTGAAAATAAGCTAACACATTATTAACCAAAAATTACTGAAATACTCAAAAATATATAAATAAAATACAGAAAAACATATAACTTTACCAAGACAAAGAAAAACTCAGAAAAAATGACTAAAAAGTCACAGAAATTAAATTCGATGATATTCCCTTAAAAATCCTAGAAAAAYTAAYCTAAATCTATCATAAAAAAATAGATCTGAAAAACGGTTTAAAAAACAATCCCACAATATTCAAAGATACTCGTAAATAAAGAAAACTCAGTGAAACAAATTTATTTTTTAGAAGTGGTCTGGAAAACAAATTTATATTTGAGAAGTGGTCTAAAAAATAGAAATTGAAAATCGAAAAAAAAACGCTAATCCAAACAAAAATAAAAATTCCTTCGCTAACAATTCAAGAATCGAATCAAATGAGAAAATCTCTTCAAAAAAATTAAAACTTATCGAAATTTGTTTTATGATTGCATTGAATTAACTTTAACGTAGTCTAGAATAATATTTATTTATGGGTTATTTTAGTCATTTTACCCTCCGAAGTATTGGATTCTCACTTGTGATCCTTCAACTTTTTTTCTTTCTCCTCGGGTGCCCATTTATTGGGTTTTATCATTTATACCATGAAGATCAATTGAGTTTTGTGCCCCGTAGAAATCAGTATGGTAAATTACACTAATAAATATATAATCACAATCCCATGTTTGGGCCTTTATATACTACAAAATATTATCACTGTTTAATGTTATAGTAATCAAAATAACATATTTTATTTGTATACTTACCATAATTAAAGTAAAAAGTCATAAAACTTTAGAATCAGGAACAGTTCGTATAGATACTAAGCCGTTCTGTATACTTTCTATTTCCATTATTAATACAGTAGAAAAAAACTATAAACTATAATAAATCTCGACATTACTTATAAAGTATGTTCGTCTTTCATTTTAATAAATTTACGAAGATAAAATATTCATGCACATAGTGTGTTCTATTGATTATAACAATATTCAATCTAGATTTTAGTGCTTATCAAATGGGAAATCTTTCAACAGAAGCATATGCATTAGCAATATATCACAATCTCAAAAATCAACCGAAGGACACTAGTGAAAAACTCAATACTTAAGGCTATTTACTAAGTAAGAAAAAACGCACATAATCTAGGGTCCACCAAGTGAGAAAGAAAAAAAAAACACAGAGGCACAAGTGAAACCTCAATACTTCAGGGTGGGGAGGACTTATAAAGTGAGAAAAACCCTAATTACTTATTTACTTTCTAAAATCTTTACCGCTCAAAATTTAATATTATAAGAGTAGAAAGAAATCATATAGCAATATTAGAGAATATTATCCTACTTTTTCATATGGTAAATGCTCACCATATATATAAAGTACAAATATGAGATCATCATAGCATATTAGAGATTCATACTCGCCTAAATATGTATCTATCCTAACTAATTTTGTTATTAAGGAAGGAATATAACTACTTAATTTAATAATGAATGTTACTTTGAATTATATGATCCTACGTAATATTATCCTAACTTATATTAAAAAACGTTCGTAATTATCTGATAGGAAAATACAAGTAATGTATTAAGGAATAAGCAGCAAATAGCAGATATGGACAAAGCAAATAAAAGATGTGATATAGATTGAATGATACGCTAAATTAGCGAGATATATATTCAGTCAAGTATATCATTATAAGCTACTATTGAATTGATAATGCAAAAATATAGAATCAGTTCTTCTAAGGGTGAATCCTAGGGCACATTTTAAGACAACTGATTCGTTATTAAATATTTATATGTTACATATCTCTATTAATTATTTGATTATAAGGATACTTTCAAGTTAACATGTAGGTAATATTTTGTTATTCCCTATTATATGATTTGTTTGAAGTCAACTTTTTATCTTACCAGTCACTTGAAATACATTAGAAAAACCATATGTTTGTTATTGATCACATCGTTATATTAGGGTTTTTTGTTAATATAGTTTGCATTTTAACGTGACTAAGTAAATGGAATAGATAGGAATTAGGATTCGAGTTATCTCATATATAAATACTCGTATTTCATTCCTCGCTTATTATTCCTTCATTCATTCATTCCACATTCTTCATTCATCATATATTTAATAACCAATTATTCACAAATAAAGATTATCAGTAGTCATGTGGAAGTAGCAATGTACCAAGAATTGAGAGTATCATGTCAACCCCAGCATCACCTTCAAAGTGTGGAAGACCAACTGTTTAATGATAGTCGTGATACCACCACGCACGTATCCAAGTTCGTTCCATTAGGTAAGGGAAGTTACGGAGTTGTTATGTTCCTTGCTCTTAACACCAATGGCGAGTTTGGCGCATGAAGCACAAAACGACTGTTGATAACGATGTCAATGCATTGCGAACTCTAGAGGGAGACTCGTAATCCTGAGGAAACATTCGTCATGACAATATCATCCAATTTGAAGACGTATATGTTCTCGTCTTCTGATACACTTTTTAAGGAATCTATTGGTCATTATAACACATGGACACTGAATATTGATAGATTAAGTCTCGCCCGAGTCGGATCTTAAATGATTGATTGGCGAATATCTCTTTATGTTCGAAGGTAGCATTTTCTTCTATAAGAATTTTTTCGTTTGATTAGATTATTTATGTGCATATAACAAATCTTGAATTGTTTAATGTGCGTTTATTGAAAATTTAGATATAATTACTATCATATAGTGATGAAATTTTAGTAATACGCTTCAAAAGACAAATCATAATCTTAAAATAATTATGTAAAATTTCAAAATCTATTCAATGCTATATAGTATAGATTCATGATTTAATTTCCGATAATCTAATATGTTTATAGATGAATGGCATGATGCAATATCACCCCTTATAAGATAATTCGTGACTATTCTTAAGTGTTGTATGTCTCCTTTATGTTTCAATAATTCTTTGTTGAAGTTCTAATTAATGCAAATTCAATTTATAAACAACCAATATTGTATGCATTTCTGATATTGAACAAACACCCCGTACTTATTTACCACAATATAATACTTGAAATTGCCAGTGCTTGATGCATCAAGTATCTCCATTACAGACAAAATCCTTCATCGTCATCTAAATTCTGTGCAAATCTACGTGTAATACAGACAACTACGACCTCAGATTTATGACTTTGCGATACAGAACTACGAAAGGGAAGGTGAATCAATGATCGGAGTGTATGTTGTACTCAGTTGTATAGTCTCCAAGTTTCTGGTGTCTAGTAACAATTATGGTGCATCCATTGATGTATGGTCTGTCGGGTGTATTTTGGCAGAGCTATTAGGGCGCGAACTACTCTTCCCGGGAACAAACAACATCAACTAACTGCAACGAATCATCAACGTGCTAGGGAAGCCTTGTGATTCGGACATCGAGTTTATTAAKAATCCGAGAGCAATCAACTTCATCAAGTCGTTACCTCAGTAATTAAGGGCAGTGTCCTTTCAGACATCTATCCACATGCGGATTCGTTGGRCGTAGACTTGCTGCAAAAGTTGCTCGTTTTCGACCCACATAAAAGGATCACTATCACTCAAGRGCTAAAACACCCATWCCTGTTCGATCTATATATCACCGAACTAGATCATACCGCTKAAAAGACATTGAATATCGAGATTGATTTGGATGTTAGGGAATCAAAACTTAGGAATTTGATGTGGGGAGAAATGATATGGTATCGTAGCAAGACTTCTTAAGTCAAAAGTTAATTTTTTTTTTAATACGATCTCTTGATTGATAACATACAATAGAAGAAAACAATGGCTTTTATGTAATAAGTTTTTCATTTGTTATGTATTCCAAATTTTTATTAGTAATGTCATTAGTGTTTTTGTTCGGTCGAGATCAATAGGGTGTAAGTTACTTGTTTAATTAATCCTTACATGTTCATTTAGTCGAGGAAATTAATTACATATTTGCATTATTGTAGCTTSTAACCATTGATTACCAGTTATGACTTTCTGTAACATTTTGATTCTGCATATGTAAGAGGATGTAGTGGCCAAGATAAAGCATTGTTGTAGGATCATTGCTTAAATTCACGGCAGCTTAATTATGTTTAGCATATACGAAGTACYTTTGTTTGCTTTCGCTTTTATAACTATAGGTATAGAAGTCAAAACCATTATTTGATTGTTTGGGGGGTAAAAGTTAACCATGGAAACAAATGAATACTCATATATAACTTGTATTTCGACGACAAGTAAACCTAAAAACCAAATATATTGGAGGTAACATGTTTGCTAAAGTTGTTATGTAAGTCGAGTGAAGTCAACTTRTTCATTTTCTAATTTCTAATTTCCTACCTTATTTCGATTTACATGAACACAAAAAAAAGTTACGCTGTAGAAAAATGGAATATGAACCAAAAAATACAAAAAATAAAAAAAGAAATTTACATTGTATACAAAAATTGAAACAGATTGGTTTACTCCCACGTCTTTTTGGTTTATTTGTATCTAAATTACGACTTATATACCTATTTATCGTCGATGCTAACTTTTATACTCAATTGGTAAATGACCATTTGGCAAAAWTTTTGTCCTAGKTTTTACAGTCCAACTTACTTAGCCTCAGCCCTTTTGGTTGAATGGGCCTTACTATTAATTGAACCAATTATATTTGGTTTCATAAGGAAACACCTGGACCAATTATAAAAGAAAACAAGAGGGCTATAATTCACAATTAGTCTATTATGATCCCAGGATCACAATAAATTCACATTTTACAAAAGGGTGTTTTGGCTCAATCGTGTACATCTCGATTATGTAAAAGTTTTTTTATGGTTGTCCATAAAATATTTTCAATGTGAAATTACTTTCTTGTTATTTTTAAAATATTATCTAAAGACTACAAAAGGTCCCTATAATGAACAAGAAAACAACCTAGATGATTTTCTTGTACCTCAAACAAATAGTTCAATACTTCACGTTCTTTAGTAAATTATTGAGTACAGATTACTACAAAAACCTAATAATTACTCCCTCGTTTTTATTAGATTGCCATACTAATTGGAAGTTTAAAGTGTTATTAGAAAAGTAGTAAAAAAGTTAAGTTAAAAGAAAATGTGAATGACAATTGGTAAAATAATTTGTAAATAGTATGATAAAATGAAATGACTTAAAATAGAGCAATTAATTAGAGTAAAATAAATAGGTAAAAAAGTAAAAAAAATATTTTTAGTTTTGGAACAATTAATATAAAACATCCAAAAATGATGGAACAACTAATAAAAAACGGAGGATAAAAAGTTTACTCATTCAAAACACAATCTCTCAACAATTATAACATGGATTCAATGAAAATAAGCTATCTATGTGTTAATGGAAAATTAGTGTAATTTAGGAGAGAGAAAAAGATTGCTCCCATATAAATGGAACAAAAAGATAAAAACAAGAAGGATCGGAAAGGGAAAGAATTAATGCTCGAAATTAAAAGGTGAGTAAGTAATTCGTCATTAAATTTACTTAAAAAAGAAGAATAATGTTAAATAAATTTGTTACACCCAAGTAAATAAGAATTGTTGCGAAATTTCTACGGAGTACATTTATTACTCCAATGAAATCATGACAAACAAAAATTATTAGTCAACGTTATCATTTGAAAATTCTCTGTATTACCATGAGCATTACTTATATGCTCTCGTTGAAAAATTTGTAACTTCAATAACATTAAAATTAATCCGGTTCAACTTATCTAACACTTTAATTACACCAATTCAGAAATTATGTTTATCTGAAAAAATAAAGACAACAAAACTCCTACAATTTCAGAACAATTAATTAGAAAAAATCAAACACACAGTATTAGATCAAAAAGTTCAATCACGTTGGATATTTACTTGTTATTTAAACGTTAATAATAATATATATAATAATAAATATATAAATTAATATATATAATATATATATATATTATATATATAATAAACATTCTTCTTCAACAGTAGACATTGAAATTTGAAACATTACAATTGTCATCTTGAACATTATAATTATTTCAGGAATATAATGGTTGAAACCCTAGAATAAATTTCAACACAAGATACATACAGAGTATATCTAATATGTCAAAACGTAAAATCTGTACTATAGTAACCACTAGCATAAACGAAAAGCAAAGAGAATTATTGTTGACAGTATATCCCACATGTGTCTTCACATTGAAGAATTGAGAGATAATGACTAATATATAACTGTGGTACTCTTTATATTACCAATGGATTATGATAGAACCGTCGAGCTTATGTATTCATACCCCAGTGCGCTGTTAGCCCAGTGAAGTTCATGGTATCAGACCGGTGTGTGGATGATCGGCCAACTTACGGACAACTCACATGTGAGGATGTAGCCGGATAAAACCCACAGATGAATGTGTCACATAATTAGAGAGATATGTTTGGGATAAATCCACATATAAATGTTCAAGAGTGAGAACCACAATGTAAAGCTAAAGTACCCCCTCTTTGCCATATGTTTTAGGTAACCCTCCCTTGTCTTAGTATGACTCATTCCCCGTCGGGCACAGCCTAGCCTTTGACAAGTTAACACATACATAATTTTTGGACTTTCTACCTTATTAAATTTGTTAGCTCACACTAAAACTATTTGTTTGACTATGCAACTTTAACGTGTCAACAAAACCTTATAATTGACTTTAAAAAGTGGATGCGTAAAATGACCATTTAGTCCTTACAAATAACAAAATGTAAGGGGTAAATAGTAAGTGAGGTCAGCTTCTAAAGAGTTGTATGAAGTTCTAGCTGGTCATCTTTGTGTTTCTAATCACTTKTGAGAAATTTCTTTCTTAAAACTCATTGAATTAACCTCTTAGTCGCCGATGGATTTTCAATCGAAGGTATTGAGTAGGGCCAGGTCTGAAGGTTTCAAAGGTCTAGCGTGGTCAAAGGTTGAGTAACAATTGTACCTTCTCCCCTTTGAAAACATAGAAGGGAAAAGAAAGGTACTAAAAGAGCGAGAATTCCAACGATTCTTTGACTGGAATAAGGATAATCGTCGCTCTTGCATGGAAGAGGAACACACGAGAAACAATTTAGGAGGAAAAGTTAAAGAGAGATCACGGAAGCAAGAGAATCAACTAAAGATAGCTATGARCCCGAAGAGGATTCTAATAACGGAGGTGGGGTGAAGAAACGTCGTCGCCAGAGGCATTCTTCTAGGAAATCAACAAGAAAGGGAAATGTGCTCAGTAGATTGCAAGGGAGATGTGTGCACATGAGTGTGATTGCTCTGATGAAGCAGATTCTGACAACTTTATGTTGTCAAAAGATGATTAAGTTAGATTTCTAACCCAATAAACTTTTAATAGTTTATCCCGGTTTGTTTATCAAAGAATTACAACACTTGAATCATGGAAGTTCTTTTGAGGAAGACTCGAGAAGATTATGATTGAAATGAAGAAATCAAGGATAGTTTCAAAGTGTTGAAGAACCTGAAGTTTAGATTAGATTAAGTCTTTTTGCTGTAAAAAGTGCATGCATAATTGATAAATTCTTGTATTATTAGTTTTTGCAAAGGGATTTTGAATAGGGTTAAAGACAACTAAACTAGTTGTCAGTTGACTTTAACACTACTAGTTGAGTGAACAATTTAGTTGTTGTTAGAACTCGAATCTTCTTGTCGAAGTAAAAGATTTTTGGGAAGTTTTCTTAAAATGATTTTGGAAACTTCAAGATGATTAAGTAAATATATTTGTTAGAATGTTTAGCAATTATTTAAGTTGGAATAAAGTATCATGAGATTTTATTTTATCTTAGATAAAATAATATCGTGTGAGACTTTTAATAAAATATGCAAGAATAATTTATTCTTGATTCTCTTGCATATTCTAGGTTTTCGACTTAAGTAATTGTGTGTCTTGGCTATAAATATTCAGAACATTCATGCTTACATTCAAGAATTCTCTCCAAGGTTTTATTGATCATAATTTGAGAGAAAATTCATAAGTCAAGATCAAGCAAGCAAGATTAAAACACACAGTGCACTATACTTTAGCGATGATTATTATTATTATTATTATTATTATTATTATTATTATTATTATTATTATTATTATTATTATTATTATTATTATTATTATTATTATTATTATTAT
>SNQN01013285.1:0-13694 GCA_008642245.1 Bassia scoparia | reverse complement strand
CCATAGGTTATTGTGGTGTCAATAATAACGCAACGAATGTAAGGCGTCCATTTTTTTCTCTAATAGTAAAAAGTTGTGCGATGTTATTTAAGAACTCGGCAGCAGTATGAATTGCAAGATGCTGCGGTTTTATATAACCGCAGCAAATAAGTCGCTTTATATGATGTTTTTTCTACTAGTGTATAATTAGTAATAAAGATCAAATTTGATCATGATCATGCAACAATCCCAAGTATCATCAATAACAGAAGCAGCATAAGATGAGAAGGAAAAGAGGAGACAAAAGCAAAAGAGTGGGTTCAGAATKTGCAAGCCACAAGGCAGTATAAGTAGTTGACTTCCCACAAGGCAGTAGGTAATCATAACACAAATTTGCAAAGCAAGGGAACCCAATTTCCCAAAAGATTCACAATTAGCAACCTCAGTAGAGAATGCTCAGYATAAACAAAAACCAYAACATGAAAATAGAACTCTCACTCCTTTTTTTAATTAGACTAMAGTCTCTATACTACTATGGTACCTCCAAATAACAAAGCYAGTTGATCATTTCTTGCTTTTTCACAAAACTTTCCTCCTCTTRAAATTCTTTCTCTYCCACATTTCTCTGATCTTCGAACAATAACTGCCTGCATGATTCAACTTTCCTTCACTCTGATTTTAACTCATACATAGATATGAGTTGGAAACCATGACAAAGCATAGTCATGACAAGTCAAAACACAAYTTTGAATTAAAATCAACAAATACTACCAAAATATTAGACWTACAACCACAAAATCACAAATCTAAATCTAATCATTTCATCAAAATACGAATCAGACCCAAAATCATCCAAAACACCAAAACAGATTTTAACAAAAAAAAACAATTGAACAACTTCATTTTTTCGTATTCAGTCAATTAAACCAACATT
Source organism: Bassia scoparia (assembly GCA_008642245.1). Lineage (NCBI taxonomy): Eukaryota > Viridiplantae > Streptophyta > Magnoliopsida > Caryophyllales > Amaranthaceae > Bassia > Bassia scoparia. Next base: position 12,781 of record SNQN01013285.1, on the reverse strand, counting down.
AAAACATAAATTCAAACCAAAAATAAAATTACAGAAGCGAAAATCAAACCTTTTAGACTAGACTCATCTTTGCTTTTTTTGTTCGTTACTCTCTCTCTCTCCTCCCTCTTTTTTTGATCTAATGCAAATTACCTGCCAAACAGGTAAATGAATTGTACTTCGGTTATGGCGATTTGCAATAACAGATGCGTCTTATCTAAAACAAATCACACTTAGTCTCTCAACTCCTAATCACACACATCTCTTTGAGGCTCATAAAGCCAAAATTTATTCAAAATTAAACAATACAACTTCCAACCCAAACAATCCACAGGTTCACCGACACATGCCATAAAATCAGGAGAAAATCACACTCCTAATCCTTATTTACATCAACCACCGAAAATTATTCTAAAATTTAAAGCCCTTCCATGTAATAATAGCAACGCCGAGAGGCAGGGCCGAGCAAGCGGCTCGCACAGCAGAACAGCAGCGGCAGGGGCCCGGCGCGCCGGGACATAGCGTGGATTGCCGAGGATGGGGAATTGGCGGGGTTTGCGTAAGGTCTTTGGCGGGAACGCTCGCCGGCCGCTGTTGTGGCCAAGGGGAGCACGTCGATGGTTTTGGGCCGCATGGTGCGGCCTTCGTGCGTTAGCGCTGATGTCGATTGAGCCTGGCTTGCTGGTCAGCGATTAAAAAGGGTTGTGAGGGTCGAGGGTGTCTAACGATTGAAGTTTCTTTCTTTTTGATGCTGAGAGCCTTTAGCTATCGCCGTGTTTATTATAGAGTAGTTTACTTATTTTATTTCTTTTTTTTAATAGTCAAAAGCTGGGGTTTTCCTTAAAAACCCAACCTTTTATGCTTCTCCCATTTTTTTATCAGGTGGATGGGTATTAATGCTGGTGTTTTTAAAACCTCAGCAATTTGAGCTGCAAAAATTTTGTCATTTCTTTTTCTATAGTGATATGCAATGATACCTATTTTTCTCAGTAAGTAAGTCACTAATATACCTCATTCACCAGAGTGAAAGAGAAATTACATATTTTGACGATTTATAAGCATGTTTGCTTGTTTATTATTAAGATATCCTGGAAAAGTTTCGAATTCAAACATGACTGCATATATCTTTGACGCTACGCTATCTGTATTTATGGTTATGACATCTAAATTGACTTGGTGAGCACTCAACTGACTACTCATTAATTTTATGCCCTACGTATAATATATTCTAATTAAAATGAATGAACGAGAACTGTTCACTTTTGCATTACATGGCATAATTTCTTAACTTATATAATACGTGCCGTGATTAAAAGGATGTTGGCATATTTCTCCCCCTTATGCAAGAGATTAAGGGGAGACAATGTATTTTCTCCTAATTTAACTACAAGCGATAACCATGAGGGATACCTTGTTTTATACAAGTGTGACGTCGCCCCGCAACATTGCTTCCTACTTTGAAGATCTCAAGCTATCACTGATCAGGCGAGAGATAAGTGTTTGCATCCTTTTTCCTTACCCATGGTTTTCCCACCTTGGGTTTTCCTGCTGTAAGGTTCTTTTAACGACCACTCGGCAAGGCATTCGCAGGTTTATTCGAGCGTGCCTCTTTTTCCTTCACTTAGGCTTTTATCCATAGGGTTTTCCCTATAAGGTTTTCATGGAGGCCACACTCTATCGACAAATGGACACTCAAAGGGAAGTCGTTTATGTAATCATATACGAATCTATTTCGTGGCAGTCCATTATATCCTTTCGGAATGTTCTGTCCATATTCTGATTTGTATTACGGTTATTGTTCTTCAACAACCGTATCTCCCTTAATATATCTTCCTTAATCATTTTACTTTTTAATATATATATATTTTATATATATATATTACTATATATTATATATAGATCCCTACACTATATATTATATATATATATATCCATATATTCTTTACATTTTATAAGTTTGGTAAGATTTCTTACTGTTCATAATATGAACAGTCCTTTTGAATACTCATCAATTCATTCCACGGTTCTAGGCCTGCTCTTTTCTGCTCCTCTTCATCCAACCTTTATCTTTCTCCTCCTCCTCTTTTCCGTCCCCATAATATTGGTTGCCTGCATTTAAGCCTTTTGTCCATTCTTCATATTTTCTTTTCTTCCTTCTTCGTCAACGTTCTCCATTTTACCTTCCCTGGCCACCTTCACATGCTCAGCTCTTGACATTTTTGTTTTCTCATGCGGGGACCTCGGCTCTTTCTTCACTTATTTGCTGTCCTATATTGCGAGAGACGTACTCTATATTCAATTTTTTCTACTATTTCTGTCACTTGAGGAACAAAGGTTAGTTTTTACTTCGATTTTGTTTATTTGCTTACATTGTTGAACTTTACTCGATTATTTATCTATGCGTTCGTTCGTATGTTAAATACTATGGATAAACTGTTGCTTCTATCGGTTTGATTTTAAATTCTAGACATTGAGCAAAGTAGCGCACATTATCTAGGCACTAAGTTCGTGATTAGTAGTGCATCATGATTCATGAATATATTGTTGTGCATGAAGTAGAAGACTCCAGGTTATGTTGTTTGTTATCGTGTTTAGCAATTTTACTTGCTTCCGAAGAAATCACATTCATGGTTCTTAAGATAAGGTGATGTAACCTCGGTTCTCTTGGTTCAACATATTTTGACTTTACTGTTAGTTTGGACAATTTGAAGATGTATTTCAGCTTATAAATATCACAAGACTATACTATCCTGGGAGATAATGAAAAAAACATGCTGTCAAGTGGGAGTTCATATACATTGATTTGTACAAGAAGATACGTAGTTTTAGAGTTTACCAGGTCGCTAATGAAAAATATTAAGATAAGGTTCGTTATGCAAATCAATTAGACAGAACTAAGTTAGAAGATTATATGTTGATGGTTGCATTAGATGCTTGTTAGCGCATAAATTGCTCTTTAAAGTGAAGGGGAATTTATTAAGCTCTCTGGTTTAATTTGTTTGGGCTTGTTAGTAACATTCATTAATTCTTGGCACGTCGAAGTAATTCTGATGTTTTGAATTTTAAACATAACTACTACGGGTACGAGAACATTTCTTCGTAATTTTTTGAGTTCTCGACGGGTATGCAATTCTTTTCTATTGATGCACAACTATCGTTATCAGTTGAATCTTGTTGACCTTTAGATTGTGCAATGGAGATATTTTTTTGTTGCCATGCCATTGAAGGCTGAGTGTTTCGCATCTTTGTCTAAATTTGACATAGTTATTTTTTGTCATTTTGTCAAGATTCTGAATCTTGTTGTTTTCTCTATATGATATGTAATTCATAGATCTTCATTATTTTGCTTCAGTTGTCTCTTGGTACATGCGTGTACTTACTAAAATGTAGGACTGCACCTGTTGTTCGTTCATAGTTTTGAAGGTTAGTTGAATTCCAGTCTAACATTGTGTAGACAAAATATTTAATTTAACCCACTTGCAATTGCATGTTCTAGCTTAACTGATCCTCACATCTTTCACATCAATTTGGCTTCTTCATAACTGTTGTACTTTCATCTATATTGCTTAGATTATCTCCATCCTTGTTTCAATGAACATGTTAAATTTTCACTATAAGCACTAGGATGGGTCTTTGGACCATCCTGTCATATTACAAAGTAATCAAAGATAGTTTAATTGCATAMAATTCGAAACAAATGCTATTTYAAGATAATTAAATTGTTCCTACATAAACTAGAACTACCATTCCCTCCTTTTTGAAACTGTTATAGATGAAATTTTAGCAACATGAAATGATTCATGTTTATTTGAGACTTCATGATACTTAACATACGCCCAATGCTATTATAAGATAGTCTCTCTATAACCAGATAGTTTGTAGGGTTAACTGCCAAAGGAATTGCACGGCAAAAGGCTCATGTATCTGTCTCATCACCTTTCATGCTAGGATGCTTTTCACTGTGAGTTCATTAACATTACAGTTTAAAAACTTTTTCTTGGTTAGTATTAGATGTTGTATACTTGCATATGCTACCTGGCTGAATTAGAAACTWTAATATCAAACATCATGATCAATTGTGAATACTGAATAGTAAACTCAAGCTTTATAGAGAAAATAAACTTCCTGCTGCTAGGACACTAAACTTCCTATTTGATTGTTGAGTTGATATTATGTTGATTTTGTAATTTTTTTGACTATTTTTATGGCTGGGTTTTGCAGGTACCATTAGAGCTTCATTTGTTTACTTGACCATTAGAAAAACAAGGCTCAAGTACCATCGGAGCTTAAACTTCCTGCTATTGGGAAATGAGAATGCATCCCAAAGGTACTTTAAACCTTCGTATTTACTGGATCATTCAATTGTTTGAGTTGAACTTTTTTATTGCTTTTGAATGGAGGATTATTTTGTCACAAGGCATGTGTTTCGTTGGGTTACGTTTTCTTGTTTTAATGGTTACTTTTGTGTTGTAAGTGTCTTGAAGAGGGAAGGTTAGTGGGTACATATGGTTGTAGTGGGCTAGGTAACAATGAGACTATATGAAGTGCTCTATTTGGAGATGTGATTCACTTGAAAATGACACAAGAACTGAAGCGCCGTTGGTTATTCGGCCAACATAGTGGATATTAGTATGAATTTTTAGTTGTACTTGAAATAGGGACGCACTTACCTTTTATAGGGAATGAAATTGCTCACAACTTTATCTCCATGGGAAACAATCTTAGCTCAAATTTATGTTTTCCTCTCCATGTAAACACAATTTTTTACGAATTTCATTACCACTTGGGAGAGTTTGGAATGAGAATTTAAGAAGAAAATTAAAWTTTTTGGGATGAAATTGCATTACCATGGGAATGAACATGAGTTTTCTTTCMAAATTTACATACAAATCCATTCCCATTAACACCATTTACTACCAACAACCAAATGGGCCGTAATTGGCTTTTGTTTGGAGAGAGAGCTCGAACGCACAACCACAACGCAAGTTCAGGGTTTTTCTCATGGTACAAATGTTTAGGTTGAATTGGTATGCTAGAAAATTGTGGACGAAGTTCTGGTTGATTATGCTAGAAAAGATGTGATTTTTAATCGCCTACTTAAATGATGTGTAGGCCGGAGAGATCATCGGAAGATTTGAGAAGAAGGGTTTCTCTTTGAAAGGTATGCTCTAAAGTTCTAAACTTGATGCAAAATCATAATTTAATATGTTTTCTTTAGTATGTRATGAATTGATTTTAGTTATTACTGTTTTATTTTCATTACTCTGTAAATCTATAAAAATTGCCATTGCATTTGCCTTTTTTGGGTTTTAATGGAGGTTTTACTAAATCTTCGTATGACATGAGTGRTGTTTTGTCGACAATTGTAGTATGTTTATGCTTAATAACTGGTGTAATATGTTGATAGTGACTTGGTTTGTGTGATTAGCTTTGAGAAGAGCATTACCTGAAAGTAGTTCCATCAATACACTACAATATTATTTGTCTTACCTTTTATATTACTTGATTGACAATATTCAGGGACAGGGCGACAAGCACAGGGAGTTCCATGTTGCCTTATCTTGACAAGGTGTGTTTCTTGAGTTTCTTGTAGTATATTGATGGAACTACTTTAGGCGTGTATTAGCTCTGAAATCCAATTAATCAATGTGAACAGATAATTTGCAATACAATAAGAAGCATGGCAAAGCCTTATTTTGGTTCTTCAAATCATCCATCACTTTGTCGAGATCCTAGACCGTTATTTTAGGTTGTGTGCTTGCTCTTTTATTGTGGCAGAACCACGAGGAAATCACGTGGTGTTTGTAAATTTTGATGCATGTATGGCCTCACAACTTGTGAAACTCAAAGTGCTTGACAGATTGAAAGTAAGGTAAATGCTATTTCATTATTCTGATTTTTTTTAATCATGTTAGATATCGTATATATCATTTTGGGATTAAGGCTTGATTATTGTTGTTGTTAGATAGACGTATATAATGACCTCTTGACCCTCTTAGCACTAACTATGTTCTTTGAGTGTGAATTGTATTTTGAAAACTATTTATATTAACCATGCCGACTTTTAGGTAGTAGCTAAGATYAATTTGAACTTAAATATCAAATAAAATATTGTAAACATCTCCATAATGGTTTATGAGTGGTCTCCCGTGTATATCTACTAATACTAAGTGGTCAAGTTTTGTGTGATTTGCTGTTGAATCCTGTTATGTATTTATTTGGAGAGTACTTTTGCCTATTTCTTTAATTGAAGAACTTAGCTTTACCAGAGTATGGCAATTATGTACTTAACATCTCTATGCATGACTTCATAATCTTTTCTTCCAATTAAACCACTTCTTTCTGATCGTTAATTAAACTTTCCAGTTGCTTTGTACACTTGATTCAATATTCATTGGGAATTTAAAATAAGTAAATGTTGAGGTGTTTGATGGAGAGAGAAAAAGGTATATTGAGAAAAGCCATAGAAAGTTTTGCTTATTTGGCTGCACCAACCCAAAAAGAATAAGTATGGAGAAATTTATTCTGTTATGAAGTCAAAGATCGAAAATTATTATCTATAACACCCATGTGACATTATCAATATAAATGAGCAAGGTTTTCATTTTTAGATATCACCATGCTAAATCCACCCCAAGTTTGTTTTTTCTCTATTTCAAATTGTCTAATTTTTTAGCTTTGGGCGCGTGGTATTGCATTGGTTTTAGTATAAGAATTAAGTAAGAGAACTTGCTTTTAACTCTTAGAGCCATAAGTTGTCGTATCTTCTGCATTAGGCTTGATATAACATGATCAGGTAGCTTTTCTTGAAACTTTATAGATTTTTCTTTAGTACAAAATGGTTGGATATTACTAATTGTGAAGGTAGAACAACTAGCAGACAAATTTAAAATGGGAAGAGGTGAATTCTATCTTTGTCATTTGCAATCAACAACTGCTTGTTTAAATTTTTTAAATTTTTTTAAATACAAACCACTTGCTTTAAATACTATGAAATTTTTTTGGGGCCTGGGCAGGTTAAGTAAATTCTTGATTACATATATATATTATATATATTATATATAATATATACTGTACGAAGTATAAAAATTGATTTCAGTTGTTATAATTAAATTTATTATGTGTTATTAATAAAAACAGGACAATGGAATGAAAAACTGAAAAAGTAAGCTTATGATGAGTTAATGTGTATTAATTAAATAGTTTGATCTGTTGATGTAACACTCTCTCAACCCTACTTGTTAATTATATTTGTTTCTTATTTTTGCGATCGTTTCGTATGCTTTGCTCTTAGTTTGCTATTGAAGTTATCACCTCTTTGATTGGTCTTAGTATAAACTTGATTTAGAACAAAATTTTAAACGATCACAGATTAATGATTATTGTCTGATGTGTAATTGTAAATGAGTATGCTTGGCCCATGTGCTGTCAGGTGATTTTGTTTAAAGTTGCAAGTCAAAAAGCAGCAAGATGTTTTTTTGGGTTACAAATCACCATTTCCTCCTTTTTTTAGGTTATTTTCAGATAGGTTTGGAGTTCCGCGAGGGAGTATGACTGTAGTGTTGACAGCAACGGATGCTATTCAGCTCTGGGCATTGCCTACATTAGCCTACTCATTCACACACTATTTAGGGTGCAGGCAGCACAACAGACAACGGATTTTTTTTGGGGTTAAAAAAAAGACTTATTTTTATTCATCGAATTCGTAATAGGAAACTACTCATTGTTTCCTTAAAAAGATCAATAGCCGTTGAATTATTGTTTCCTTGTATGTTTTCTTCACATTTTATTACCATAGAAATGACATCATAGTCATTTATAATTTATACACTCCGTTTAGCACACCTCCGAGGCACATCGCAATCGCGGCAGCAACGCTGTTGAATTATGTATGTATTATGTATATTGAGTATGTATGTATTATGTATGTATTATTATTATTAGTATTATGTTAGTATGTTTATTATGTATGTATGTATGTATGATTTATTGTATGTATGTATGTATGTAGTATTATGATTATGATTATGTATGTATTATATTATTATGATGTATGTATTATGTAGTATGTATGATGTATGTATGTATTGTATTGTATGTATGTATGTTTATGTATGTATGTTATGCTATCCCCTCATCTTAATACTCACGATTATTCTCTACATATTTTTTCTCTTCTCCTCTTATTTCATAACATATATTATGTTTATTAGTGATATTATTATATTGTTTTGTTGATTGTTGTGTTGTTTTTGTTGTTGGTGTTGTTGTTTATGTTTTGTTGTTTGTTTTGTTCTTGTGTTGTTGTTTTGTTTTGTTTTTTGTTGTTGTTGTTGTTTTGTTGTTGTTTTGTGTTGTGTTTGTTTTGTTGTTTTGTTTTGTTGTGTTTGTTGTTGTTGTTGTTGTTGTTTTTGTTGTGTTTTTTGTTGTTGTATTTGTGTTGGTTTTGTTTTGTTGTTGTGTTTTTGTTTTGTGGTTGTTTTGTTGTTGTTTATTTAACTTACAATTAATTATGGAACATATAGAGAATATGTTAAGTAACACAACCAATTTAATAATTATAATCAGTATTGATTTAAGCATTAATTAGTAGTAGATAATTATTAACTGAGCTAACTGAATTAATAACTAAAATAAGTTGAAGTAAAGTAGACCTACATTGTAACTTTTTCAAGTCAAATGGGGACTATGAGATAAACCCAAATGCATTGTCAAACCATATAGGTAGTCCCTATATCATAAAGCTAGCTGTATAAAGGTGGATGAATAAAATTCATATCACGTATTATTCATTTCACATAAGATATTGTTAATAATATTATGCATAAAGGGCTAGGATGTGTCCGATTCTCACCAACTTTCACACCATGAACCACAAAAACCATCCATACTAATTAAAGAAGTTTCAGCAGAATTGTGTGCACTCATATGAAAAAAAAAAAAAAAACAATTTCTTAGAGCAAGAATCTAGCTAGCCATATATAATTAGAGATTTCTTGAGACCAAGATGCAAAATCGATCATGACATGAATATACTCGCGCGCCTTGCAAGGAACCATGCTAGTCCCAGGCACCAGTAGACCAAAGTATGTAATACAGCAATCAAATCAATAGTAGCAAAACACTAGCTAAATATCTTAGTCTGAGTACATATTTGTAATCAACTGATGTTAAAATCATACATGACGACCAACAAATGCTAAGTCTAAACTTATTTTACAATTAAACAAATAGCACATTATCTTCTTTTCATATCAACAGAAGGCAGTAATACGCACTTATATCGAAAGTAGTAACCTCGTACATATTGTATTAGTAACAAACACAAATAAAAATCACCGATTAAATGTTAAAACTGCTGATCAGTTCAAGTCCCAATTATGAACTACCTCCAAAAATAGCCAAGGTGATTACTGTTCTTCCTGATCAAGAGATGCGCCGCATCACCATTCTCATTACCATCGGAGGACTGTTGCTGCCGTACCACGATCCAGAGGTTGCTGCGATAGAAAGTCCAGCATTCAGGCTAAAGCACTTGACGTCGTTCGGCACAGGACCCATGAGGCGCTTGCTTACCCAGGAATAGCACTGATTCGAGATTGAAGGGACACCTTAGGGTGCACACAGAACACATCACTACAATCCCATGGAGGTGCTTCACGGCATAGGAAGTCAGAAGTATGCCAACATTAACTATCAAGTCAATCCAGAGGTTTGTCCAGCATTAGCAGTCCAGCATAGCTGACATGAGTGGTAATCGAGCAGAAACCATCAGCAGTGCTGTGTATCGCAGTGACGCCTGCAGAAGGCTCCATTGGAATGATTGAAAACACCTACACTGGACTGACGATCAAGACATTCCTAGGAGGGCGCTGCTTGCATAGCATGGACGCTGCAGTCAACAATTAAGTGTCAAGCATCGCAGCTAGTGTGTGCGCACCACGAGAGTTAACCATAAGCTGTTTCCGGTATGGTACATGTCAGAATCGGTCTCCATATGAGAGATTGTGAGACACCAGTACGCTGCCCGAGAATAAGCAACCCCAGGAGCGCGCGTTCCCGGGAGCTGCGTTGTCTAAACTGAATCTTGTGGTTGGCAGCAGACGACAGACCCATTGTGAGTCGAGGGAAATTGCGAGCCCCGGTAGTATGCGGCAGACCTGCTGAGTTCTTTGGTTTAGCACGCGCGCCGACGGCAGCGGAGTTCTCACAGGGAAGAATTAGCGATTCTCGTTTGTTAAAAATAGAAGTGTTTATTACGGATGGCTAACTGTCCGCCCAATATGCTGTGTGCGGGGCAGTCCATAATTATTGTCGTTCAAACGAGGACGAGCAAGTTCACTCTTGAATTGAGATGAAGTAGGCGACAGAATATATAAGTTTGCAGAAGAACTAGATGCGGATAATAAAAGTCCGTGGTGAGATTAAAAAGTTATTGAAAAGAGCACTAAGTGGTAGCCAATACTGTTCTTCCAATCATCAGTCCGCGAAATCTTAAATCGCAGTAGAGCACGAACATGTTGTTGAGTTGCAATGAGATGAAAGCAAACAGTTGAACGATGAAGAGCAGGAACAGAATAATGAGTTCAGATGAAAAGAGAAACGTAAGTAAGCATTCTCTGATTAAATTGTTGCTGCTGAGTTTTGTATTAACAGAGTGATTGGCTCATCATTGTAATAATCGTACACTAATGTGTTTTCTGAAAAAGAATGATATGAGGCAATGGGGATCTTCTTTCGTTGCTATCGCTCATGCTCAAATCTTGAATATTGACGATGAATGTGGATGACTTGTGGATGATGAATATTGCATATTATGATGTTTCTATTGGTGTCGTAATTATAAAACCACCAAATCATTGAAGTCAAAGTTTAATTTTATCTTCGCTGAAATATTTGGAACATGCCAAACATGTTTTGTATATAACCAAAACATTGTATAATGTTTTTCATTTATTTTCTCATTTATTTCAGAATGTCATCAGTTTTTCTCCCTTTAACTTTGAAAACATCTTTACAGATTGAACATACCTTTTATCAGAAAACCAAGACTCATAAAAAAAACTAATTTTGGAATTAGACTTTTGAGCACAAACAAATTTAAAATTTAAGAAATAATTTAAATCACACGAACAATAATCATACACAATTTTACTACACTTTAGGAAAAAGTCCATAGCCGCCCAATTATATCAATGAATACTGTTTCATACATGAATCCGTTTACTTTAATTAAAATAATTTGATGAATGTATGAATAATAGTTAGAACTGGACTGAACTGAATGAACCGTGAATTGAAATAAATTTATGAAAATAAAGCACTGATAAGTTAGGCTAATGGTTAAAACCCAAATAATAATCTCATTACTAAGCTGAAGTATGACTGCCCTTATAAGCACCATAATTATGTATACTATTTTATGTACACCGATGCTCCTTATAATATATGAAAATTGACCTCTATTTTATCAAAAATGATTTAATGTTGTTCAATATAAAAGTTTCAGAGCTAATAGCAATTACAATTATCTGATTAATTATTTTGTTAATAATTATGTACTTTAAAGTCTTGAAATTCAAAATTAAAACCATTACTTTTTATACAATTTGATAATGTTCATTGTTAAGTTCTTGACTAATTAACTACATAATAATGGCATGTTCATATTAATCCATAATTAGTAAAGGATAATTAGGCATCATCATAATATTTTAATTTCATTAAGGTATAAAGTCTTTTAAGGGGGACACCATTTTCCTCTCCCCTTTCCTATAATAGAGATATAACTATCAGACAAAACTTTAATCATCTAGATAGTTGCATTAAGATGAAAAGAAATTTGGTAATATTATCTATAATACCATAAAAGATAAGTAAGTCCTTATAACTCCTTTTGTTTCGGAGTTATTATTTTAATTATGTTTCACATCACTTTTATGATGATCGAGTTTTTAAAAAAGAAATAAAAAGAAAAAAAACATATCCAAAAAGAAATTGTATACAATCTACTTATATTTAGAATAAATGTCAAATTAGACAAAAAACATATAATAAAAAGAAGTACAAGTAATTACTATGATGAATAATCATAAAATTCATTCACACAATTTACCATCAAAGTGATTTTATTATTCTAACTTAAAAAATCTATAAATAGTTAAATATTTTTTTATACTTAATTTCTCAATAAAAAAAGTGAATTACTCATTAATATCTTCCCTCAAATCTAATTTTTATGACGTTCACAACTTTTTTGAGTTATTAGGTAATACCTTAAAAATATGGATAATGACCAAAAAATAACAAATAATTTTTAAAAAATACTATTCATTGACTCGGTGTCTTTATACAATAAACAAGACCATCAAAGAAATTTTCCATGATACTGCATTAATCTAATACAAAACTTATCCTGTCTAATTTCGTGACAAATTACAAAATTAAAACTAGCGCTGCATAACCTTCTGTTATGTAATAATCACCACTACTATGATACTATCTAACAACTGTACTAACCATTATTGACGCCTAAATTAACTAATAACCCTAACACCTACTAATGCTCACACATTACTTACCATCAATTCATCATTATCTTATTATTACTTAGCCTATCTAATCTAAAGAATTTTATTTCACCCTTAATGAATGGCAAAATCCAACAAATTTTGGACAACTTTAATTCTATTATAATTATATGCATTATATTATTCAATTTAATTTATTAATGTTCGATTTTCGTCAACAAAATGACATACTTATCCACTTATCTTATGTCAATAGAATAAACAAAACTATC
>SNQN01013284.1:0-13695 GCA_008642245.1 Bassia scoparia | reverse complement strand
CGCAATTCATCCCACAATCTCTTAATCTTACCAAAATATGCCAGAATACTCAGGTTATCTTGCCTGAGATTATTAATTTCCTTCTTGAGTTGATATATCAAAGGACCATTGCTCTGGCCAAAWCGTTCACCAATTTCAGACCAAAGCTCAGCAGCAGTCTCGACATAAGTGAAATCATCTGCAATTTCACCTTTCATAGAAGAAATCAGCCAACTCATAACCATGTAATCACAACGCCGCCATTGAGGATAAGTTTTGTCACCAGGATCTGGTTCAGCAATCGTMCCATCGACGAAACCAATCTTGTTCTTTGCGCCTAAAGCACGAAGAATATGACGCTTCCACCGCAAGAAATTGTTCCCATCAAAAACAACAGAGACCAGAGACGAATTGGGATTATCAGAGTGCGAAATGAAATAAGGATCAAGAGAAGAAGGATTATCATTCTTCGAATTGGAATTTGAATCGGAACTCATCGTAATCGAACCAGAAAAATAGAAATTTGATCGCAAATAGCAAGAAATCGAAAAGAAAATTGAACAGCAGCAACAACAAAATCGATCAGAAAACAGAGGAAATCGATTTGAGAAGAAACAGAGTAATTGAGTCGAAAAAATCTCAGATTGAGATTCGGCTCTGATACCATATGAACTTGTAAGATGCAATAGATCACAAGAACACAAAGGTAAATAGAAAGAGAATTTTATTGAGAATTTGAGGAGTCACCGCTACAATTGAAAAGGATTGCATGTACAGACTTTATATATGCTGTATTTAGGAATAATTAGAAGAAAATAAATAATAATAATACAAGCTAATAATACAGCTATAATACAGCAAATAATACACTAATAATACAATACCAGAATACAGCTCATAATGTGCCACACTCCCTCATGTCATTTTGTGACCTTAACACCAACTCGAGAACTACAAAGAGTGCAAATAACAAGAATCGATCGTAGAACATTTTGAAATTGAGATGCAAAACGCTAACCAACTGGATCATCTTTTGGCTTTCGCCCTCACTAACTTTGTCATATCATTTTGTCACCTCGATCAGTACCAACTTCGCCAAGTTAATCTTAACTCTCAAGCATATATTAATCTCAAGACACATATGCAAAGCTGATAGTTGAGGCCCTTTGTTATATACTCTAACAAAGGGTCGATTAACATGATATATATCAGAACCAGCGTGACACGGAGGTCATGGATTCGAATCTCCATCCTCCCCCATCTTTCAAGTGGAATTAATTTGCGTCAGGTTTTGAGGCTCTATGTTGCATTCAGATTTCAAGCCCAAAGGGTCTTTCATGTGATGGTGTAGTGTTATATAACATATTCCTGGACCTCAACTATCAGCTTAAACTTTTAGTTGAGATGGTTCGATTAACAGATTAGATAACACAAGTATATATCACGCTTATTTCCTTTGTTTGATTGATTTCTTTAATTTACTTTATATGAACTTTCAGTATACAAGTATTTTACTCCAAATTCATTTTATAAAGTATAGTTTATAATTTAATTAATTTTAAGCTATAAAACGCGAACAAGCATGCAAAATGTAGGAGTATTATTTTATTATGACACTATGTACAAAATTATCAAATTTGAAAAGGTAAGTTAATAAATAAAATAGTAGTCCGTGATACCAAATACGGACTACTACTAGACTAAAATTGAATAAGCACGTGTTAATGGTGACTACTTAGAAAGCAAGGTCAAGGTTAGAACTTAGAAAGGTCACCTACTGATGTTATAATGGCAAGTTGCCGGAAAAAGGAACGACGACCAGTTATATTAGAAGTGTAAAACGGCGTCACATTAAGTGACAAATGTAGCACTGTCGTACTAGTGTAGGGACTAGGGAGTATTAGACTATTAGTAGTAGTGGGACTATTTGATGACCAAAACAGTGAAATACAACAACTTGCCTTTTGTTATTCGTAGAAGATGCGACGACTTTCAATTGGGGAAAGTATAAATAAATCACAATGGAGGAATAAGGAGGTCAATAACAAATCTAAAATGAAATTAAATGTGGGTCTCATTAAATAAAATTGTAGGAAAAATATGAAAAAAGAAATTGATGTGGGCTAATTTTCATTGAAAAATTCGCAGATTAATTGAGCGTTTATGTTAATTCAAATGTCGTCTATGTTAGTTTAAAGACTGTCTATGATAATTCAAAGATAATCTATGTTAATTTTATGTAAATCAACCATGTGATTGATCCCTTTATTCAATCAACGTGATATCTCTATCACTCCCCACCTTTAATTGTTAGAATTATTGATTTTGTTTTGGTTGATTGTATTTGCTTGCATAGTTGCATGCATGCATGTTCGTTCTTGGATTCCAGAATCACAAGTAGGTTTATGTCTTTGAAAATTGACAATTAATTATTTAGAGTTTCCAAACTGCAAAACTTGTTTCATCTTTCGGCAGCTCCGACCACTTGAAATTGCATTTGAAAGCATACTTATCATGCAATCGGGTCAAAAAGAAAGTTCTCCACCCACCAATCGATCCCGATTTTGTTTTTATTATTACTTTGTTTTTTAGATCGTCGTTAATACGTGGATGATCAAATACATTGATTAATTTTTTAATCACTAGTTATCTCAATTAGGGACTAAAGTTTCGATTAATAGCTAGCTATTTTGGTAGTTGATAGATTGATGATTAACTTAATTGAGAAAAAAAAACTCATTATTGGTTAAATTGGTCATTTTCCTACTACATTGTGAACAAACGGTTAAAATGAATTTTGAATAAAAAAAAACAATATAAACGACAATAATCATGCTACACATGTACTACGTGTTCCATTCTAGTTTTTTAATAAGGGATGTTATTTCACAATAGTGATACCAAATTTTCTCCTTTGGTCCCTTAAAGCCTAATAATCGTTGTAACTTGACATACTCTCTCTGTTTCACTAAATTTCTGTTGTTTCTACTTTACACATTTGTTAAGTACAATATTCATGTAAATATCTTTAGTTTGTACATGAGTAAAAGTTAGAAAATTGAATTGTATAAAATTCCTTGTTAATACGATTTTAACAAAACCCACTTGACTATATTATATCTCTATATATTGACGAAAATTTAAAAAATTCTCACTACTAATAAATAATATCAATTTTCCTTATATGGTATAAATTTAGTGGAACGAAGAAATACATGACAATCAAATGTTGGACGACAAAGTTTTTGATGTCATATCTCAAATTATTTATTTGTCATAAATTGGTCATCACACATGCTTTTTATCCCATTTTGTAAAGATTTTTCAAAACAAAGAAATGAGAAGGTATATATATCAGTTTTTTTTTTTTTGTGTTTAGAGAGTCACTATGGATGGGAATAGAAATCAATCCTATAATCTCCTAGGATAATCGCGTGAGAAATTTAACACCCGAGCTTATTCCTCGATCACTCTCATCATAATAGTATATGCGAGGTATAATTCAATGATGAAGATAAATACTCCAAAAAAGTACTTGAGGTTACTCTAGCTCAAATAATCCATGGATTCAAGTGGATAAATAAGGTAGAATGGACCAGCTATAATTGTCCAATAACTATTAAGCATGCAAGTGGATTAATTATTAATAAGGTTTTTAGAGTTTTGCATAGATTGATAAGAATAATTGGACGAAATTCCACTGATGACTTTAAGTAGCAGATTGTTAGAATTATATAAAAATCAACATCATTCATTAATGTATGTTCTTATCTTAAGTTTTTTAAGGATGTCTTATCTTAAATTTTAAGTATGATCAGCTTATCCCATCCGTTTTTTTTAGATGTTCCAATACCATTATGGAACGGTTTTTAAAGTTGATTGAGTTGAATAAAATAATTAGTAAAGGGGGTAAAAAGTGAATAAGTTAGGTAAAAGAGTAAATTTGAATGAAATTTTATAGAAAATAGTAATTTTGGGTGAAAAGATGGGAAAGTAATGAAGTTGACTTTAGAAAGGGGTAAGTCATTAATTTAGAGTAATAAAGTAGGTAAAATGTGAAAAAGTATATTTTAGATTGGTTTGGAACACTATTTAAAAACATCCCAAAATAGAAACTGAACAACTAAAAAAACGGAGGGAGTATTATAATTGGGTCATAAAATTCATGATATATAGAACCCTACATTGTCATAAAAAATTAAATCTTGTGAAAAAAAAGATATATATTTTCTACGAGGTAGTATAAACTACATTAGCTTCCCGTGCCAATGCACAATTATATAGAAAAAAAATAATAGAGTTTTTTTTAAACATATATATACAAAAATCTTTCCACAAAAAATATTAATGAAAATTAGGATAACAAAATTAAAGAATTGATGGCATACCTGTAAAATTATTTAGAAAGATTGTTAGGATAGAATTAAAAAATTACATATGAAAAAAAGAAATAAATAATAAATTAATAAAATATAGTGATGAAATAAAATTTATACTAATCACTATTCTCTCTTTAACCCCGTGCCGGCCGTGCGTTGCACATTTTATTTTATTTTTATTTTTGATAAAGAAAACAAATTATATATTTTTTAATTGTTCATTTATTATTTAAGAATTTGAATCAAATAATTAATAATCTCATTAAATCCCGAAGGAAACATTAATTATTTAGATTTAGATATTAGGTACTCCGTAGATAAAACAATTTTTTTTTTTAAAAAAAAAAGATAACTGATGTCAATATTAGTATTGGAGGAAATTTTTTTTATGAGAATGTGACATGTGGCAGTAGATGATATCAACAATGTTTTGTTTTAGTAGTTAGTTATAGAAGGTGAAAATTTATGACAAAAATACGCGTTAAATGACATTAGACATGCTTATTTAATGCTAACACTATCCTTAATTTTACACTTATTGACAACCCTAAAGGGAGTATGGATCCTTATCTAGTGGTTGGGAATGAATTAAGGAGGAAAATAGGGGGAATTTTGCAATTTTTATATTTAAGTTAGATGATTCTCAACCACTAAATGAAAGGAAATGGACTCTCCATTTCCTCTAAGAAATGAAGAGGATCCATACTCCCCTAAAGGTTGTATTTATCAAATTTCTATATTCTATATATTTAGTTATTTACTACTCTCTCTGTCTTTTTTTACTTGCTACATTTGCTTTTACACATTTTTCGAGAGGCAATTTTAAATAAAAATATCTTGAGCTATAAATATGAAAAAATTATAAAAATTATATATTTGGAAAATAAAAATCAAGACGGATCAAACAAGATCACTCATGACTATATTTTTTCCCAAATATACAAAATTAAATGGAGTCAAAGTATAAACATGAATAGTTGTAAAAGTCAAAATGTAGCAACTAATTAAAGACGAAGGGAGTAATACGGATTACTATTCTCTTGTGAGATAATTGATGATGAAGATGTGTCAGGAATCAAGATAATTGCTTGCTGATCAATGCAATTAGGGGTGATAGTGACCACGTACTAATAATGATAGATCAAAATTAGGAATGATCATTGATGATAAGGGTACTTTGCAGTGTGACATGACAAATTTTGACAATAATTTCTATTTATATGGAGTAACTCAAAATATATACAAGTACTTGTATTTATTCATGTGATATCCGATCTTGTTTAAACCATAATAAGTTATCCACCTTTATATTTTTGAATGTAGTATTAGTTTAAAATTTCTAAAATCTATTTAATTTTTTTATAGAATGACTGATATTTTTTTTAAGAAGTAAAGTAGACGGTGGAAGGATGACTAGGACAGTTTTCTCTTAAGACTGTAACTTAACCGATCAAATTCTAGGAAAAAAGAAAATTCGGCATCAACAAAAGGATCAATGTCCTGATGGGAAGGAGCATAATGACCCAAATATGCCAGATAGTCCGCGCAACGATTAGTTTCACGATAAACATGAGTAGGGACAAAATGAAAAAACGATTGAAGTAAAACTTTGATATCATCCATAAGTAGGTGGATCGGCCAAGGACTAGTAAAAGAATCATGTAAGATATTGATAACAGTGAAATTATCACCTTCGATAATAATGTTCTTGAAACCGAAATGAGAAGCAAGAAGCAGACCATTACGAAGGGCCAAAGCTTCTGCAATTAATTAGGGAAGAAGCAGAGCCGATGAAGTAATAGGAACGAGCCGGGAGGCGAGTACCCGACCAGAAGAGTTACGAATTAATATACACCACCAGAAGCTAAACTGTACCATTCACAAACGAACCATCAAAATTTAATTTAACATAACCACGTGGCGGGGCAGACTAAGAGACCAAAACAGAACGTGTAAGATGAGAAGGAGACGGATGAGAAGGGGAAGGAGGTGAAAGCGGACAATAATCGATATTAATACGCACAGACCATTCTTTGAAGGATGTAATGCTACGAAAAAGGGTGGCAACAGGGGAAAAAGTTTGGTCACGGAAGACAGTAGAGTTACGAGTTTTCCACATACTCCAGAGAACATATACAAATTTAGGTATACGAGAAGGAGAAGTAAAATGGAAGTGACGTAGAAGACTAATGACATTCAATGCATGACTGCATTAAAAATGTATGGTTATAGAAGATTGAGATTGAGTTTAAATTAATCAATGACGAATACATTTTTGTGTAGCCATTGAAAAAACCATCATCATATGCAATACTAATCTATGGAGTATTTTATTTTGGCAAAATTGAACTTATACTATGGTGTATTTCATTTTAATATACTCCGTACTTCGTAATTTTATTTCTAGAACAAAAAAACAAATTATAAAGAAAAAACCATATTTAATTATTTACCACTCTGTACTTTATCCATCGCATTTCTTTGTTTTACAATTGTTTCCTTTTTCAGTACTCTCCAGTCTCCACCCTTCATCTTCCTATATTTCCAACTAGTATCAACTTTTTTTCAAGAAAAAGTTAAGCATATAAYGTGCCTACACAAAAAAACTAGGGTTTCGTAAGTCGGAAATAGCCAAATTTCTTTATTTTCAACCCTTTTCTTTTACTCCGTAGTAGTTATGGTTTTTGTTGTTTTTTTAAATAAAACTTAGTTCCCCTTTAGTGGAATTGGTTATCTGTTCTCTTTGGTGGGATTCATGTTTTGTTTTCCTATGGTGGAAACCCCTACAATGGGTTTTATTTTGGGTGTGTTTCAGGTTGTTAATGTAAGTTGCGTTCAAATTAATTCTTTGATGTTAATTCATGTAGGATTGAAAAGAAATTAATTTTATTTTCAAGCACAAATGAATAAATCGGATTGAATATTATGTTAAGGCTACAAATCCTACAATAGATCCCTCATATTGAAGGTTGGTAAACACAACGATGTGGAAGATGACGAAAAGAATGTTCAATATGCAACGATCGTAATGCAGAAGAGAAATGTTTATTATTACATTACTAGTGTGACTTTGGACCATGATTAGCTAACKCTTAGGATTGACAATCCTCTTAATATTAGTTTTTCGTTGGTTTACAATACATTGAAACTTTAAATATTATATTAACTCTCTCTAATTTATTGCACATATATTATTATCATTTTATTTTATTGTATCTAGGAGGATTGCCAACTTTTAGGATCAATGAAACATCTTATTTATTGCGATTTCTCCCAAGTTTTCAAAGACCCTAGAGTTAGGAAATGATGGGAAAGGAGGAGAAGTGGAAGGAAAATATAACGCTTTTCGTCATTTGATTAAAAAAAAAAATAAGGAGCGAAAAGAAAGGAATTAGAAGGAATTGAAATGGAAGTTTCTTTACAATTTTTTTCATTTCCTTTCCTCCCAAAATTGAGGGAATTTGGGAGAAAAGAAAAAATAAACTTAATTTTTATTCCTTCTTTTTTCCTTTCTTTATTAATGTCTAATCAAACATGGAAAAATAAGTTGGATTTCTTTCACTTCCTCTATTTGAACCAATCATGGGAAAATAAACCTAATTTCTCTTCCTCTCTTTCCCTTCCTTTACTAATATTAAACCAAACAGGCTGTAATTCATTGGTTCGTTTCTTATTGGGAAGCAGGGCAGTTAAGTAATGTAATCAAAGAGGTCAAGTACGAATTGAAGTGCATAGTTGCATACAAAGTGTACTTCATAATCGTGGATTATTTTACTAAAGTACTCCTTATATTATGTGTATAGTATTACAAATGTCAGTCAAAAACGTAATTAGGCGTTTAATAATTWGTCCGAGTGATCCATAATTGAAAATTAGGGTTAAGAGTTCATGCATGATACGGTTTGTTTTCCCCTAGGAATATTAAGTTGAATTGATTGACACATTTGGACTCAAATCTACTGATGATGTCGATTCATGCATTATTTAATTATAATCTATCTCATAGTATTTAAGTCAAAATTTTGTACTACTGTTGTACTGCTGTTAAATTCAGTGACCCTTTTAATTAAGTAGTTAATTGTTGATATATTGTGCGATTTTATTGTTATTTGAAAAGTCTTCTTTAAATTCCTTGTTCAAAGCTTGAAAAATCTAACATGCTCATTTGGATTATTTCTAGTCATTTTAATTTCTATTTAGGGTCTGTTTACATTAACTGAAATCAACTGAATTAAATTGAACTGAATGGAGCTGAACCGAACTGAACTGAATATTTTATGAGAGAGAAATTGAATTAAGAACTAAACTTAAAATAAGCTAATGTAAACATGCCCTTAGTACTCCTCCATAAGTAGTTTTCTACATTGATGACATGCATCATGCATGTACCCATATATAATCCAAATTAAACATTTATGAGTTTTGAATTGAAAAATAGATTAATTTAAAGTGACTTATTTGATGAAGTACATACAATTCCATTGAACTAACTAACGAATAGCAACCAACGCATGTCTAGATCAACCGGTAAGTGAGTTGTTCTAACTTAATTAATTAACCGTCAAATTCGAATCTTAAGACTGCATAAACATAATGTTGGAAGAGTTTTCCCCAATTGTAATCCAATACGACTCAAATATAAGTAAGTCAGACCTTAATGAATTTTAGACATCACCTTGTTTTTTTACCACAAAAAAAAAAAAAAAAAAAACTAGCTCTGCTTCGGAGAAAGAACAGGCTAACAGTCTGTCAATATAAGACTACACAGTACAACTTCTACTACCATAATAATTCATTCAAAGATATCAATTGATTGTGGTTTAGTGGTGATTGGGACTACACTTGGTAGGGAGAACCCGAGTTCGATCTATCGCAACAACAATTGAGAAGGGATTGTGGTTTAATTTTCAAAATTTTATACTTCTTCCGTTTCAAAAAAAAAAAAACAATAAAAGAATTTTCACGTATTTCAATAAAGAGATTTAACAATATAAATGAACAAATTAATCAAAGTAATTTTAACACAATGAAATTATAATCTCATTCTTCATTGTGTTAAAATTAATTTGATTAATTTAACAATCTTTTTTGAAATACGTGAAAATTCATTTGATATCACTTTTTTGATACGGAATAAGTATTTAATCTAGTCCTCAATTCGGCATGTGGGAATGGGAATTCGGGGAATATAAAGTGAGAGTGGGAATGAGAATTAGAAGGTGGGAATTCGTAAAATAATCTCAATCCTTTGTTTGGCATGTAAGTGGGAATAAAATTAAAAATCTTGAAATCTCATGTTTGGTATGTGGGATTAAAGTAGGGATTAAATTGAAAATTTACCAATTTACCCTCTCATAAGTGAGTTAAGGTATAATATCAATTAATAGGTAGGGATATTTTAGTTTTTTCAACAAAATAATCCCATTCCCACCATTTTATTACCTACTCCCTAGGTAATAAATCATGGGGAATAAGAGCCAAATATTTTTATTCCCATTCCCATTTTCAAATTTAATTCTCACCTACCAAACATTAGATTATAGAAATTTGGATTAATAATCTCATTCCCACCCCATAATCCCTCATACCAAACGTCCCGTTTGTATCTTAGCCCAAGTTCGAATTTTGTACCCATATTCATGTTCATATTTTTTTCTTGCGGAACAACACGGGTATCAAATAGAGACTCATACAAGTCCAAGCATGGATCTACTTACTAGTAAATTTTACTATACCACCACCACACCACACCGCATCACGTATTAATAAATTTGTTCATTTTAACTTAAATGAGCAAAAATAATGACTTTACTATGGTTCTTGCTTAGCTTTAACGGTGCATTGTAAGGTATCACCGGTTGTATAGCGCAGATCCCATTTTGATATTACACACATAGACATTGCTAATTTGCTAGACCTTTTCTAGGACAATAGTCAATAGATTCAGGATGAAAGTTGTAGGTCTTTGGCACTAACTCTGATTAAATTCGATAATTCAACACTCGAAACTCAACTTTTTTGGACAAATTAAACTTTTCTTATACCCCACCAAATGAACAAAGCAAAGCTGTAAAGTTTTGATGAAGGAACTAAAGCTAACCCCAACAATTTTTTTCCTACAATTAATTTTTCAAAAAATTATAAACTTAAACAAGAAATTAATAGATTAAAGCATGATAATTGATTGATGTTTCAGACATTGTCATCATTGCTGTCCAAAAACAACCCCAAAAAATAGAACATGAACTACAATTTCATATGACTTATATTGCTGATTATATACTAATCCTACATCATAAAATCTCATCTAGCTTCTTCTAGCCTTTCTATTTTCAATCCCAAAAATTTATCCAAGTATTTATATTTATCTAAAAATGCCAATAACTTCCCCTCAAAATTCCTTACATCATCAAGAAAATCACCAGCAGGAGAAAGAAACCAACATCCTCGATTTCCGGGCCCCGCCTCCATCCCCGATAGCCTCGAGCCGCCGGGCTTCCTCTGTTGCTAACGACGAGGTCTTAACAGAGTTCCTAGAGCACTCGCTCCGTGTACCGGACCTAATCCTCCCTGATCGAATCTTCCCTAGGCAAAAGTCACTGGGAGAAATTCCGTTCATTGATCTTCAAGCTTTGAATTTCAAAAATGATGAGTTGGTTTCGAAGATCAGGGATTCTTTAGCTGAATTCGGGTGTTTTCAGTTGATCAATCATGGGATTTCGTCGAAATTGATTGAGACGGTGGTGAGGCGGGGTGGTCGGATTTTTAAAATGTCGCCGGAGAAGAAGAAGATGGCGGTGCGTTCGCCGGAAATGGAATTCGGGTTTGAAGAGGTGATTGGGGAACAAGAAGAGGTTTTCAGTGAAATGAGTGAGGAGTTTGTTTGGGGTAAGTGTGGCAATTTTAAGTTGAAAATGGAGGGAATTTTGCCTGCCAAATTTTTAAAATTCAGGTATTTAACGGTTATCCATGATCTGTATTTTTTGTCGGTTTTCATGTTGCTTATTTGTTCTTTCTTTCATGTTGTTTATTTGATCATACGTATGTTTTCATTTTTAATTAAAAACCGTATAATACTAATATGGAGTATGTATGTGATAGTTTAAAATTTTACATTTAGATTAGTTAATATGACAAATAATGGTACCATGTGAAATTTATATTTCAAAAACGTTAATGTTACCTGTCGATGTCGATTGCAGTGACAAAATGGAGACACTAGCATCAGCAATCGAGAAAGTTGCCAAGGACATAATAATGTTGATCCAAAACGAGAACTTTACTTCAAACATACCAAATGGCGAAGAACATGATGATCATAATAATAACATGAATGATTGTGTGTGTCATATCTACAAGCACCCTCATGCTGTGCCGGCTGATCAATGCATTAGCGCCCTCCGATACGATGTCATAAGGATGATGATCAAGGGCTCAGATTACTCCCATGCATTGGCATTGCATATTTGTGATAGATCTTCAGAGTTTCATGTCTACTCCAAGAAAGGGTGGATTTCTTTCGTTCCATTAGAAAATTCATTGATTGTCACAGCAGGAGATCAAATTCAGGTACGTACAACAGTCTCGATTTTTAATTAAGCTAATTCATTACTCTAATCTATTGCTTGAATGTTATACGAAGTATCTTTTTTTATGATTCTGATTTATCGATTATCACCCAACTTTTTATGGAATTAAAATTTGAGCAATTTGAATTAAGCTATAGTATATAAAGAAAATTGAATTCGATGATTAACAAAATTTGAACCTGTGGAGATTATTTCAATTCAAGTTTATAAAGAAGTCTCCGTATGATAGAATTTTCTTTTTTTATATTATTAAAATAATAAAAAAAATCGTAATATATTATTTTTAGAAAAAGAGTACATAGATACCATGATTTCGGAAATTACGTGTCATTTTATTCTCATCATGCCCAACAATGTAGACATTGAAGGACCCTCGTGTTCTTGATTTATAATCACGACTCTAATTTGTTACTTAATAATTATAATAAGTAGTACCCTCTTGAGCTGTCACTTCTTTAAGCAAGTGCTTCCTTTTTCTTTGATTATAATCATTCCATTACAATTTTAATTAATACAACCATAATTAGTACTACTACTACTACTATAATTGCAAACTGTGTAAACAAAGATGCTAATCACATGCTTCTTTCTTGCTTAATATCCTTAATTTTTGGTACTACTACGATGAGTTCCCATCGCTTTTGATGAGTGAACTAATCTCCCGCTGAAGTTTGCATAGGTATCTCGATAGACTTAATATCCTGAATTAAATCATCATATTTTGTTCGGTTTTTTTTAGGGTTGGAGTGGTGGACAATACAAGCATGTGATAGGGAAACCAATATATACATCTAAGAATAAAGATTGTATATCATTGGCTTTCCTTTGCTCTCCTCAACTCACATCGAGCACGAATAGAATGCACACGAGTGGTCATCAACAAGATCATCAGAAGAATGAGAAGGTTATTTCACTGCGACAACAAGCGTTATTTGCCATTGTATTCACAATGGCATGTCAATTACTACTCCATATGTACAACAGGATATCGTGGTCACGTCCCTAACGGTCTCCTCATTATCATTCGTGCGACATTATTTTTTAATATTATACGGAGTAGATCATTTTGGTCTCATCATTATGATTCGTGTGACATTATTTTTTAACATTATGATCATTTTTGGTAAACGATAAAGACATTTCTCTATTTTATATTGACACTCTTATATGTGGATAGAACACATAAAAGTTTGCTCTCACATCTAAAAGTGTCATTATAAACATTGAGAATGTTTTTGTCGATTTCCATCATTTTAATGTGTGTTGAATTGTTGTCAATATAATATTGACAAATATTAATATGACCGGGTTTAGGTTCAATATTAATATGACTGAGTTTGGTTCAATTTTCAATTCCAAAAAGGTTTATAAATACATATAGTGTTGTGTGTATTTTTATTGTAAATTTTATCTTTTTACTATAATAATCCTTTTGTAACAAAATAAACCCAACAATTGTACTTTTAACTCTATTCACAATTTTCACATTGATCGTTATTTGTGACTTATACATAAGAAAAAAATATAATCATTTGAAATCTCATTAGATTCATCCCAATTTGTAGTTTTTTTTGATCCCGTGTTTATAATTTTCACAAATACATAATTAAAGATATTAATCTTAATGATGTGGCATCCTAGTTGGATGCCACCTGGATCTGAGTTGGGTGACGTGGCACCCTTATAAAATGCCACGTAAGCATGAAATAGGGTGACTTGTACCCCTTCAAATCACGCCACGTGTACAA